>MJUU01004648.1:0-66075 GCA_002080025.1 Modiolus philippinarum | reverse complement strand
AGAAATACAGAAAGGTCTTTCCGTCTGAAACGGGAAAGACCTTAATAAGAAGAAACGGTAGTAAAACAATAAGTCTCCCCAAACTCCGTTTGGGAGACTTAATAATAATAATAATAATAAGAAGAAACGGTAGTAAAACAATAAGTCTCCCCAAACTCCGTTTGGGAGACTTAATAATAATAACAAGTTATAACTGTGTTCGCAAGCGAAAAACAAAAGTCTCCCAAACGAACTCCCATATCAGATTCCTCGTCATTATGAAACCCCCTTTCAAAAAAATTTTTAGCAGGGGTTCCCCCTATAATTTACTTTAAACATATGGTTGAAATCAAAACAAAACACTCAGCAAAAAACATGTTTTTCTCAAAATTATAGCCCTCTGGCTTGGTTTCCATGGCAACCAAATGCTCGATTATCCATAAAACCCATTTGATACCCTGTTTCAAAAAAAATTTGAGCAGGGGTTCCCCTTATTATCTTAGTAATACATATAGGTGTAATAAAAATACAATTGTCCCCTTATAATTTACTTTATTCATATAGATGAAATCAAAACATAACATAGAACAAAAAACATGTTTTTCTCAAAATTATAGCTTTCTGGCTTGGTTTCCATGGCAACCAAATGCTCGAGTATTCATTAAACCCATTTGATACCCTGTTTCAAAAAAAATTGGAGCAGGGGTTCCCCTTATTATCTAAGTAATTCATATAGCTGTAATAAAAATACAATTATCAACAGTAAATACGATTTTCTCAAAATTTCAATTTTTTGGTATGGTTTCCATGGCAACCATAATTTTTTTGAAATGCCCAATACTGAAAATCTTTGTCTTACATCACACTTCGTTTGGGGGACATAATTTGGGATATTTTCATATAGTACAGTGACTAGAAACCAAAATTTTCAACTTTAATGGACCAGCATACCTCATGGCTGATTTTTATATATAGTGTATAAGAAGTTATGGTGCGTTTATTTTGCCCTGTCGTAAAAAGCAGAAGTGGTGCAGAATTTAGAAAATTGAGGTTAAAGGTCAAGACTGAAGATCAGCAGAAAAACCCATACTTTTACAAAAACGGGATCAGTAGCCACATTTTAAAATATTTTAACTTGACCTTTTGCATAGTTGACATCTGAAGCATACCCTAGAAAATAATAGCATCATCATACTAATATTGGAAGTATTTGAATTGAAAAACGGCTGTTACTTTTCACTCCCTCTATGATTCTGGAAAAAAAGTTTGGGATGTTGATTTTCCCGAATACCCGACAAAAAGGATAAAATATCTTAAACGCACTTTTAATATTAAAATGTAACATTAAATGATATCTTTTAGATAGTTTCAATGACTGTTTTGTGACTGCTTGATTATGACCCCCCTCACATGAAAAATTATTACAAATAGTAAAGGCGAAGTTTTGACGACAGTAAAATCAGACAATGTTTTTGAAACAATTCCAAGTGGACTGTACCTGCAGGACTGATACTCAAATACTCAATATTCATCGCTTTGCTTCTGTTCGTGTATGTGTCTGTCTGTCAGTCCGTCTGTAGGGCCTTTAAATGGTTGCTTTAACCTCTACTTCTCAAAGCTTAACGAAACTGGCAAATACTCCTTTTTTCTTATTTTATTTTAAGACACTGAGCTGACTATATATACATGTATATAGTGGAAATTCCTTAGACTATGAAAAATGAGGGTTATACAGGCGCGGATCCAGGGAACTTAAAAAGGGGGGTCCCAATTTAGAAGTGAAAGGAAATTTCGAAGAGCGGAGCGAGGCGCGAAAATTTTTGGGTATTTCTTGATAAACCTCAGGATATTCATTAAAAAATACACGATTGTGCACAAAAGAGGGGTCCCCATTGGATTCTCTTATGGTACATAATTCGAATTTGTAGTATCCATGGCAATAGATTCACAACTTTCTTGGATTGAATATGTCATTGAAAGCTAATATTTTATGAGTCCATACATTTGTGACAAACAGTAGAGAATTTCTGACAATAAAAATCGTGTGACATTCATAATGTCTAAGGAACAACAGAGAATGACAAATACAAGAAAACGTATACAACTATAAATGCATATACGGAATGTTTCTAGAGGTTATGACAGTTGCTTATTGATACGATCGGGTTTTTATGAAGAAGGATGAAATCAAGGACAAGCTGGTGTAAGAAAATACTTGAAAAAAAATGAAATTAAAAAAATGCTTTTTCTTTTCTTAAGGAACCCGACGGTAGGAATCTTCTTCCCTAGAAACCATAGAGTCGTGTTTGGATACATGTGGTTTGGGTATAATTAATATACATGTGAATTTGCAATCGAAAACACAGAAACAAACTAGAAAAACTGTGAGCAAAGCTCACTAATAAATACCCCCGCATCCCATTTGATTTCATAAATTCAAAATCAACCAAATCAAATTCTGAAATAGGTGGTGCACATCTACATTATGTTACAAAGACTGTATAAAAGTTTCATGAAAATCTATTCAGTGGCTCAGGAGGAGTTACGGATAAGAGAGGGTACCCACTTGTAATGTAATGGCCAAGTCTATTTTTTGCTTTGGTAAAACCCAAAATCAATCAAATCAAATTCTGAAATAAGAGGTGCACATGTACATTATGTCACGAAGACTGTGTTAAAGTTTCATGAAAATCTATTCAGTGGTTCAGGGGGAATAGCGGATAAGAGATGGGTAACCACTTGTAATGTAATGGCCAAGTCCATGTTTTGCTGTGGGAAACCCCAAAAATTAATCAAATCAAATTCTGAAATAAGAGGCGCACATCTACATTATGTCAAAAACACTGTGTTAAAGTTTCATGAAATCTATTCAGGAGTTCATGAGGAGTAGAGAATAAGAGATGGGTATCTTCAGGTGTAACGGACGGACGGACAGACGGACAACCTCATCACTATATACCCCCACTTTTCAAGCGGGGTATAAAAATTAAAGTAAGACAAAAAGCGAAGAGGAAGAAAAAGAAGAAGAAGTTCTTATTCGGGACCATGTAAAAGATAAGGGATATCTTCCACGAGTGTGGGAAATTCCGTCTTTTTCCGAGTGAAACAAGGGTAAAAGACGTAGAATTTCTCACACGAGTGGAAGATTTCCCGATCTTCAATTTTTGGCGAATATAAGAAACCTATTTCTTCCGTTAAATACAACATCCAACCCGAAAGAAAGTAAATCTTGCCATTTCTGGTGGAGTTCTCAATTGTGACGTCAAATTGTCCATGGAATTTATTGTAATAACAATTGTGACGTCGAATAAATCGCAACGTTGGATTAGACAAATACCCGTGTAAGACAGCTTCACGTGACGCTGTCTTCTATGGGCTGTCTTAAACGGAAAACATTCATTTACGGAAGAACGCAATTTCAATTTATTTGATATAAACATCAACCAGTGTTTTATCTTGTACTGAACATGTTTTTGTTCTTTTTCTTGTTACAGTTTTATTTTTCATTTTTCTGTCATCTGAATGAGAACTGCAACAATGCGTTCATTCAATATAAATTTTTGAAAGTTTCTGATGCATTTTCTTTCCCAATTTGTTAAAACATTTATATTTGTGGCAACCATATTGAATCACCTATCACGTGACCGGAAGTGGCAGTTTCTATTTATTTCCCTGGTTTTTGTACTACCTAGTGGTTACTCCTTCTTATAATAAACTATTCATCAATATTTAGCAGAGCACAGAAAATGATCAAGATTATTCACATCTTGTCTTTCAGAGGGTTTTTGTTGAATACCTTAAAAATAGGAAAAATGCATAGATTTATATTTGACCAATGAAAACGTTTGGATAATTGATAAATCCATTGAATTGATACAAAGACCAATGAAAATTTGCTGAAAAACTTATTCAACAACATTCGACAGCTGGTAAACTCATAGTCTAGGAGACATCCCCCTTAAAACAAAAAAATCCTCAACTTCTAGGTTTTCGAAATATGTTTTTATTTTGTGACATCATAGCTATCATAGACATATTTCGTTTTCCAATATATTTATTAACAATCATTGAAACGTATCTAAGTGAGCAGACTTTGTTGATATTCCGTCAAAATTTAACAAAAATCAAAATATCTCGTTTTCAGTGAATTTCCGGAAAACTGCACCGTAGGATTTTTTTACGACAGGGCAAAAATATACTTTAGACTATTGTCTTTCGAAAAATATCGTTTCTAGCCATGAGGAATGCTGGTCCATTAAACTCCTAAAGTAAGCGTGTCACTGCACTTATACTTCTAAAGTGATAAGTATAAGTATTTCAAAGCTAATACGCACTATTCAGAATAAATCGGCGTCTTTAATTTTGAGATCGGCCCTATGTCTGCCTTAATTCTTAAGTAATAGAACGTACTATATTAAGGATATATCGGAACTTCTAGACTTGAGATTGGTCCTATGGACTATAAACCCCGAAGCGCAGCCGATGGGTTTATAGTACATAAACCATGAAAAACCATTGTTTGACCAATTTATTTACAAAAAATAGGATAACACTGAACACCTTCAATGGCCGGGAACTACAATCACATGCCACAATCTACAAGCGAACTGCACTAGAAAAACAATAATGAAAACAGTAATATGTGAGCCTGAAATCTACATTCAAAAATTATGGTGGCATAGTTCTGCCCCCTACTTGTCAGATAATTAAGTAGACTTGTCAGATATTCATGTCAACAAGTCAGATATTTATGTTGACTTGTCAGATAATTATGTTCATTTGTCAGATAAAAATATTTTATCATGTGGTTTATTGACCAGCTAACTCCAATGTCTGCCATCCAAAAGTCAACATAAATATCTAACAAGACTACATAATTATCTGATAAGTCGACATAGATATCTGATATGTCGACAAATATATCTGACAAGTCCACAAAATTATCTGGCAAGTCGACATAATTATCTGACAAGTCGACATAAATATCTGACAAGTCCACATGTCGAATTGCTAGATAATTATGCCGACGTGTCTGATAATTATGTCGACTTGTCAGATAATTATGTGGACGTGTCAGATATTTATGTTGTCTTTTGGATGGCGGACATTGACGTTAGCTGGACAATAGATCACATTATAAAATATTTTTTTTATCTGATATATGAACATAATTATCTGACAAGTCAACATAAATATCTGACAGGTTGACATAAATATCTGACAAGTCTACTTAATTATCTGAATTTTAAAATTATTTTACGTTCATTCTAAAGCAAATTTATAACGTTCACCGGTAGAGGCGCTAATTTACGTACCTCTCACGTTAAGGGGATAGACTAGATTAAGGGACATAACTCTTAAAAATCACTTGTTTGTTTGTGTTAATCATTTTCATAAATATATCTTATATATTATTCGAAGTAACATAGATTATTTTAATTCTTCTTCCCGTCAATGCTTAAAAAGCATCGCTGAAAACTGACTATTTCAAACGTCTTACTGATTTTACGAGTAATCTCCCCTTAACCTAGGTCTAGTACGTTAAGAAAACGACTTTTTGCTGGTTCCATCTGCATAGAGCACGAAGAATAAATAAATCATTCATTTGTGTTTTGTTCAGGTTACGTGGTCAAAGGTCATAGCGTTTATGTGCGGAATCTTATTTTATAAGTTAACTGCAAGATATGGTTAGCATAACCACACAAAATGTTATCATGTATCGCACCAACCAATGTGCTTATTTAGATAGTGTCGAAAATCGTTGAACGGTACCTTAATATTGATGCTAGTTGGTTCAAGGCATAATAACTTATATTGTATAGTTCTTCAACATATGCCTAGGGGTAGTTGTACACTGGCCTTGATCTGTTAATTAGTCAATGTTCTTGTCGATACTGTCTTGTACTAAATGTCGACAAACGCTTCATCCATGTCTCTTCTCATTTGGTCATGAATGTAGGGTCGTCAACAAATATGTGGAAGATCGTGCATAGTATTTTTAGAATCCAGTTTACTTGAGATTCACTTCACAAATGAAATACATTGATTTTTAAAGAAGGGTGAAGAGAGTTTACATGTGTACCTTCAATTTTTTCCCCTAATAATTGTTCATTCAATTCTCAATGGGGCATAATACGACGTGGTATAAAATTATCTCCCTTCTAGAAAATTTCTCCTGTGTTCATAACGAATTCGGAACATATTAACAGCATGGCGACGAAAATAAACAATCCATAAAATGTCAAGATTTCAAAAGAAATAAACAAATACAATATTTAGTGAAAACGTCATTCAATTTCCAGATTTTTACTTTCTGTAGTTAAAAAGTGATTAAATTGCCTCCAAGAAGAGGTAATATGCGAATTCCTCACATTTTTCACTGTCGTGATGAAAATATTCAATGGACAGACTGGTCAAAATCAATTGCTATAGGGCGTTAAAATGCATGTACCCAGACAAGAGTATATGTACAGATAGATTTTTAACATACTTTATTTATAGGTCAAATTAGTGACGATTCTTGCATAAGAAACGTTGAGATCCAAAGTCGTTCAATGTTACTAGGCAAAATCATATCGTCGCGAAACAGCACCATTTTCTTTTTATACCTACGATCTCAAAGGGTAATCATTAACACAAGATTTCATTGATTCAATCAAGGAAAAGGGCGTGCCTTCAGTTAAAGTCCATTCAAAGACCCCACGTGCTTAGTGAGTAAAAATTCGATTTTGTTTATGTAAACTAGATGGTTGCGAGGTTGAAAAGGTCGTTTTATATACTTTATTTCGTCGAAACCACTGCATGTACCCAGTCCAAAATTTGCAAATTAATCGATAAATATTTAATTGCAAAGTATATTTTTCTTGAAAATTTTCGTTATAAAGAAATACCTAGATCCATAACTCTTTGGAACCAGGTATATTCCTGGAAATCTCATTTTTCATAAAAAAATTTTGCAAGAAATATCAAAATTTAAAAAAAATGTCATTTGTCAGTATCAATATACGTCACATGAACATAACAGAGTATACATTTTCATATAATAAGTAACTTTTATCAGTTCTTAACAAAGAGTTACACATTGCAATCGACATTTTTATCTTTTCTAAACAAGAGTTCATATTCTATTGTTTAAATACCACCGGATTTCAGACTGTTACATGTATCTAGATATACAAGTATTACTGCCTGAGACAACTTGTGAAGTGACATTGAGAAGAATTTCTGTCTCATAAGTTCAATTGTTCATACTTGATTACACAAATTAATTGAATTAAATCAAGTCATAATTAATTTTCAAATATATCCTATAAAATATCTTGGATGAGTGATTATGTTCTACATTGGTCAAACAATGATTTACCGTGTTTTATGAACTATAAACAACTCGGCTACGCCTCGGGATTTATAGTTCATAAAAATGGCAAACCATAAGTGTTTAACCTATACTAAACTGACTTATCGCGACTCTGTGGTCAACGTTATATTGAAGATTCTAAAAACTGATAAATTGATCATATATTAATAGAAACTAGTAGACCGTTTAAGATCAGAGACAATGGACAATAAGATTTTACAGAAGGAGGATCTTTCAGAAATTTGACCATAGATTATGGAAAAAACTAAGTAATGAAGGATATCCGATTACATTCAATAACATCGTGGTATAAATAGTTTCATTGTCGTACAGAAAGGGAAACAAAGGTACGGAAAATATACGAAAAAAATGTGGCAAGGGCATGATAGTACCTGATTGTAACTAGCACATTTAATTGATCTGTACTTTAAGATAAATATTAGGTACAATGTACTAAGTTAAAAGATAAGTCTATCTAATCATTTTTATCTCATTTATACTTAATGACCAGACACGTGCACTCTTAAAAGCAAATTTTTGTCAATGGTAGAACTGTAGAAGTTATCACCGACCTTATCCCCGAGAGTTTATCCCTGACGTCTAGTTTGTGTATTTTTTGTATTAATGAGCGTAATTTAAATACAAAATTAAAGCAGAAAATAGAGTAGATTCCTAATTTTACTAAGGTTTATTTCTTGCAAAACGGATACAAAAGGTATTGATTGTAAAACGTTGGGAGAATTACTCCAGGTCACGACTTCTTGAGAAGTCGGGGTCAACTGGATAATACTTTCCCTGAAGTTCTCTGCAGGCTGTGTTAGCCGTAGGACAAGAAACCATTGTTGTCATTATGTTATAAAAATTCAGAAAACGCGATACATTTGTTTACAATGTCATCGGTTGATAAAGATTGTCGTGTCTATAAGAATCATGTCTACCTTTCGGTACGTGATTCTTCAAGTCAGGAGATTTAAAAATATAAGCTACAACACTGAAACGTATATTATAATTACAGAAGGAAACTTTTGATCAAAAGAGGAAATGTTTTTACATAAATTTCATTTATACGAGTGCTTGACGTTATCTTAAGCAGTTGTATACTCATTAAGTAGTGCACTTATTATAGTGGTCTGATGTGTTGTCCATCCACTATTTGTTGGTCTACACTTAAATTCAATCCAAAACAACTTTTGGGATGTTTTGTCTACACTTAAATTCAATCCAAAACAACTTTTGGGATGTTTTGTTTTAGTTTTTGTGGCTTCATCATGCAGTATTATTGATTCAATATTTCAAATTGGTTTACAACTTCCTTTAGATCAGTTGTAAAAAAATGTTAGCTATTTTCAGTTCTTTACTACTACTTCCTGTCTAACAATACCAAAATCCATCTTAGTTTCCAAGTTTCTTTGCATTTATAAGTAAGTAAACTTCCTGCTCAAGTCTTTGTTTTCTTCAACTCATATTTTATATTTGCAAACTACATTAAAGAACATTTGATATACGTTAAGTGAATGCTCTTTATACTGTTTTTAAATGTTATAATTACCTCCTTTCTGTTTACTAATACTAGTATTGGCATGTATTTTTTGTGGCATTATGGTAAGTTTTAATATTAAAATCTACTGCAGTTTTGGAAGTTAACTCCTTTGTCAGTGGCCTTTGCGGGTGTATTGGTCTCGAAGGTGTCATATCAGTCGCATCGTCGAGTCGGCGATGGACATTTGCGCAAAAAAAAAACGAGGACAATTGCGCAGACGAAGAGGACATTTGCGCAAACGAAAAGTGGACATTTGCGCAAAGGATAACCTAACTTCTTTTTAATAATTTTTAACCAAGTGCGCAAATCTTCATTCAGCACATTTTGTTATTCATATACCCTCTTCCGTAGGCGTAATTCCTCCGTTGCCCCTCCCCGTGCACTAATTTTAAAACGTATAACTAGCACTATTTACAGTTTAAAAATCTATTTTCAAGCTTTGAATTTGTGACCCATGGTTGTAATTGTCTATTTATGTAGTGGAGTCGTGATATTTCATCATTGCTGTATTCTTTTTCCCTTTCCTGATCATTGATGTATCTTATTTTTGTGTAGCTGATTGGCTGTTGTTCAAAAATAGTTTTCAAAAAACAAATCTTTGATATATATTTTAACACTTGTGTTATAAACGGGTTTTAAACTGACAGAACAGGTAACTAAAAATCGTTTGCGTAAACGTCCACTTTTCGTTTGCGCAAGTGTTCACTTTTCATTTGCGCAAATGTCCTTCTGTTTTTCAGGTAAATTTGCGCAAATATCCATCGCCCCGTCGAGTACTGCGCGGAAACCGATCACTTGAAAACTGTCTATATCTGAAGTTAAGAAATTTTATGAAACTATCGAGTGCCTCTTGTAAAGCTCTATCCTTACATCATTGTGGCGTTACTTATAGACCATTTAGGTCATTTGTCAGCACAGTAGTCCAGTAATTTGTCGCTGGCCCGAAAACCACATTTTCTTTGGAAATTTGCAACATTTAAATTTCAGAGAATTTGTTTAAAACTGAGAAGTATCCCTTAGGTGCTCTGTCTTTAGCATGTTTTTGGCCTTTCATTTAGATTGTATTGCATGTTATTTCTTCTCCTTTAGCTTCTTTTCATTTTTCGATTATTAATTTTCCAAATAATGGATTTAAATTGAACTGAGGAAATATAAGTAGTCGAAGGCCATTGGCAAAAAATAATTTACATCCTAATTGATATTTGCTCTCTTTAACATCTTTCATATGCTTTTACTGTGGTCTTCCGTTTCTTTCTGCACTAAAGAGACCACTCGTTGAAATGGCCAACTATGGAACATTCTTTAACTGTTGTTTTAGTAATTTGTATCTTTATAAATATTTACACGAGGATTATGGTCATTTTCGGATAGCTCTACATGGTCAAAGCTAGGAAAATAACTTTATAAGCATACATGTATCAACATTTAAGTCAACAATTATCTTTCCTTTCAATATATGCACATACACATGTAAAATTGGTGTAGAAAATCCAGATATGTCTAATAGAAGAATGCAATTGCAATAAACCTGAAAAAAAATTAAATAAATATATAAATAAATAAATAAAGTACTATTAAGTGTGCAAAAGTAATAATCAATAAAAAAACAAATGTAGGACATTTTGCATTTGTTTTATTGATGACTTTTTACTACTCAATTAATCAGCAAGAGGCTGCGTCGCTTTTTAAAAATCCCCAGACCCACACAATTCTTTTTCTTGAATGTGGTCATCTTTGGTTTTACACAACCCAAATCTTTTGCATAAATATTTAGTCTGCTTTTTCAAGTAGTGTCTTCGAATGCATGTGCAAGTTTATCTTTGAATTTTTCTCCAATCTTTTAAATAGAATTATCAAGATAAAATTTTAAAAAGACCATTCATTAACCGATGTACATTGTAACCAATGCTGATCCCAAGTAGTATTTTATTTTTAGATACTTCAGAATGATTGTTTTAAAAAGGTTAATTATCAGACTAATTAATGCTGGTTGCTATATTTGTTGGAGAGCATTGTTCAGGGTGGGGCTAGTACGAGCTACTGCGATCAAGTTTTATCGTTATTAGTTCATTGATTCTGTTTTAAAATGTACTATAATAATATCCTAAAAAGAGACGGGGTTTATTTACCAAACATAATTTTCAAAGGCATAAAGACAAAGTTTGTGGAAAACCACTGAAAAATTGTAAACCAATGATCCTGATTTAATTTTATAGTAAATGTAATCTGTCTTTTATTTTTAGATAAATGCAATTAGTTTAAATGACTGCGCTAAATTGTTCAAAAGAAACTTTAATATTGACTCATGTTTGCTTAAGGAAATCCTGTTAAGAAACAAAATATGACTAGTAGATAAATGTGGTCAGACTATTCCGGTATTAAAACACCGGATTTATGTGTATATCATATCCCTTCAGGCACGGTTTCAGACTTGTTCATGCATGTATAAATGCCATGTTTATGCAACGTCATTGTCTTAGGCTTGATGCAATATTCATTTGAAAGGGCACAATTTAGTACAATATATTTAAATTTTAGTATTCTAGGTAACAAAATTAATGAGTTAATTGATGAAATGGATGCGCCTTTAAGAATGTTGTTAACAAATTATCAAACATATTTATAAATGCATCTAAAAAGTCGTTTAGTCAAAACAGATGTTTAATAAAGAAAAAAAGTTTGACCCATGGTACAATAGTAAATGTGGTGAAAGACGAAAAGCAAAGAGCAAAGCGTATTAAATATAAAGCCAGTAAATCCTTCAAATGTGTGTTAAATAAGAGTTTCGCTGAGTATTCATTTCGTACGGAAAGAGAACTCAGAAATACATCAAAACTTAATCCTAAAAAATTGTGGAAAATTTTAAATAGTCTTAATCGTAATAATAATAATCCTAAAACAGGCGTTAAATTGCAAGATCTGTTTGAATATTTTAAAAATCTGAATCAAAATGAATGATAATTCAAACGATGATGATGATTTTGATCCAGATTTTGAACTTTATTTAGAACAAAATCGTGATTTAAATAATATATTGAACAGAACCATAAATCAGGAAAAAGTTTTTCGTGCCATAAGGAACTTAAAAAACTCAAAAGCACCGGGTCTGGACGGTGTTATAAACGAATACATTAAATCCACATCTGATTTAATGATTCCAGTTTATGTTAAACTTTTTAACTTGATTTTAAATCGTGGCGTGATACCTGAATCATTGACCATTGGGGTTATCCAAGCTATATATAAAAATAAAGATGACCCTACTGACCCAGATTCTTATCGAGGTATTACTTTGATATCAAATTTAGGTAATCTCTTCACATCAATTATTAATTCAAGATTGACAGAAGTAGTATATGGGGACAGTTCGCTTATCATTTGTGGTGGTGGATGTGGTGGATCACCGGAAGTGACGTAGACCGGAAATGTTATCACCGACAGTCACATGACCGGAAGCGGAAGTCACATGATCGGAACACGAAGTGTTTAAGTTGCGCATGCGCAACCGGAAGTAGCCCTTTTTGAGGCCCTTTTCGGCCATGTTGACCGGAAATTACGTGTTGGAAGAGGGCAAGGCCCCGCAGGAGTCATGTATGACCTTACTGTAGTTTACATGCGCGACCGGAAGTGGGCGTAGCCCCATATATGTAAACCGGAAGTCGGGGTTTTCCCTAGTCGGAACGGCTCGGATGTGGTCGTTCGGATGTTTTCGGAAGTTGTCGCTGTTTGTTGGTCTTTTGGTGTCTTCTTTCAGGTCCGCGTTCGTCAAGGGACATAACTCTTGCTAGTAATTTTCCCGCGATTTTATATCTGTAGGTGTCTCCTATCTCGCCCGCTTTCGTCAAGGGATATAATTCTTGTTAGTTATTTTCCGCTTTTTTTATTTTTGGGTGTCTTCTATCACGTCCGCGTTCATCACGTCGATTCAAATGGTTGCTAAGCACCTTGTTAGTTGCTAGGTGTCTTCTATCACGTCAACTGTCATAGTTTTGAAGGGCAGATAACTCTTGCTAGTAATTTTCCCGCACTTTTTTAGTTTGTTGATTTCACCCGAGACTTACATGTAGGTGAGATAACTCACGATTTATTGATGTGTGTGCTAGTTAATGTTAACCAGTATTTAATACGACTCTCGAGTACGTTTTTGACAGTGCTCGCGTGCTCATTTCACTTTTCGGCGGTGGCGGCGGTGGCGGCGGCGGTGATGATAGTGTCCATTGGTGGTTTAGCGGCTGCGGCGGTGGTGATTGTAGTGTCCATTGGTGCTTTAGCGGCGGCGGCGGTGGTGAAATAAAATATTTCATTTGATTCAAGCAATTACTTTCTCAATCAATGAAGGTTCACTCTGCATTGTGCCAGCCTTGTGGCTGGCTATAACTATATAGCTATAGGCTGCATTACCCCTTCCTCCCAACCCAAATGTCAGTTCATTATCCTTTACATAGCGTCATTGCTATCTTCTGTCGATGATGGGTTATATTCATTCAATTCTTCATCAAACAGATACTGTCTTTTTTCTACAGCATACTTCCAGGCCTCTCTAGTATCATAGTCATCTTCTTCTTTCAACCGCTGGACTGTCTTTTTCATCTTTCTATGCACTGGGTCTTTCCGCATATTCTCTATCCAGAATACATTATTGAGATAGGTGTCCTTCATCGTATCTCTGTATTCCGGGAAAATCTTTTTATATCCAAGTTTGCGTGCTTTATCTTCTTCATGTCCTTCGTCAATATACTTTTCAACCTTTTCTTCGTACTCTGACTGATTATCATTCATGGCTCTGGTTACTATTATATCCCATGGTAATTCTGAGTCTGAGTGTTCTTCTTCATCAGATCTTTCGTTGGTGGTATAATCAGATTCTTCAGTAATATAGCTTCCCTCGGACATGCTAGAGTCTGTTTCCATATCCTGTTGTCTGTCCATCTCTGACTCTATGTTATGTTGTGATTGTTTGTGACGTAGAAGATTGAACCTTCGATTGGAATGATAATTACAGCTATCGCAATGGTACATTCCAGAGGTCTTTACCCCTCGAGATTCGTTGCACGAATGAGAAAATTTTAACAAGCGAGGCTTTAAATACAGCTAACAAGACTCACGAGTCGTTTACTAGTATGGTTTTGGCGGTGTTCGCGTGCTCATTTCACTATATTGCTGCTGCTGCTTCTACATCTTTGGATATGGCTTCTGCTGCTGCTGCTGCTACTTGTTTAGAAAAAAATGCAGTACACTAACGTTCTTTACCATTACCTAACACAAACTCTTACCATAATTTAACCCTACCCAGAATTTAACCCCAACCTTTTTTCAATCTAACTCTAACCCTATCTATAATATAACCCTAACCCTTACCAGAATTTAACCCAACCCTTATTGCAATTCAACCCTAACCCTTACCAGAATTTAACTCCAACCCTTATTGCAATCTAACTCTAACCCTATCTTTAATATAACCCTAACCCTAACCAAAATTTAACCCCAACCCTTATTGCAATCTAATCCTAACCCTATCTATAATCTAACCCTAACCCTAACCCTAACCCTTATTGTGATTTAACCATAACCCTAACCTTATTTGTCATCTAATAGTAGTACTAAGCAATGTTCGGTCTGTAGCATAAGAGAAATACATGGTACCGCTTAGAACAAATAATGAATTTATCTAACTTCAAAACTATGACCGCGGACGTGATAGAAGACACGTAGCAACTAACAAGGTGCTTAGCAACCATTTGAATAGACTTGATGAACGCGGACATGATAGAAGACATCCAAAAATAAAAAAGGCGGGGAAATAACTAACAAGAATTATATCCCTTGACGAACGCGGACGAGATAGAAGACGCCCACAGATACAAAATCGCGGGAAAATTACTAGCAAGAGTTATGTCCCTTGACGAACGCGGACCTGACAGAAGACACCCAAAGACCAACAAACAGAGACAACTTCCGAAAACATCCGAACGACCACGCCCGAGTAGTTCCGACTAGGGAAAACCCCGACTTCCGGTATAAATATGGGGCTACGCCCACTTCCGGTCGCGCATGTACACTACAGTAAGGTCATACATGACTCATGCGGGGCCTTGTCCTCTTACAACACGTAATTTCCGGTCAACATGGCCGAATAGGGCCTCAAATAGGGCTACTTCCGGTTGCGCATGCGACTTATACACTTCGTGTTCCGGTCACGTGACTTCCGCTTTCGGTCACGTTTTGGAATCCAACTTTGGTAAATTTCTTGAAAATGTCAAAGACTCATATTTTTGAACTTTTAGCTTACGGTGTCATATTTTTTTGGAAAATAAAGTTCTGAATACTTAGAATTCTGAATTCTGAAATGTGATTCCAATTTTGGTAAATATCCTGAAAGTCTTAAAGACTATTTATTTTTTGAAATTCTACCTAGTAACCATACTTTTTAATTTTTTTGCAATTAGGACAATCATTTTCATAAATTGTATTTCCAAAATATTTGATTCAATTTCGGTAAATTTCCTGAAAGTCTCAAAGACAACTTATGTTTTGGAATTCTACCTAGCAACCATACTTTAATAATTTGTTTGAATTAAGAGAAACATTTTTTCCCAATAGGTTTTTCCAAAATATTGGATTCCAAGTCTCAAAACCTCTTATTTTAGGAATTCTTCCAAGCAACCATATGTCCTTGTATTCCTTTTTAGTAAAAATAGTGATTATCCATAATTTGAATTCCAAACTGTCGCGGAAAATTACACCCAGGGTCCATAACAACTGTTTTCTGTGTCAGACAGGGAGTGTGGGAATGGCCATCATTTCTGATGGCACCACTTCTAGTTAGTTTTACAATGTTCTTTTTTGAATATAAAACATATGACCAATTAATTACTTTTGAATATATCTATAAAACAGACCTCTCAATATTTTCGTTTCACCTAAGTTTTGTCCTTCATTTGACTCATCTTTTAAATTAATAAAAAGTGGGCATAAAATGAAAGTACATAGCATGTTCTTTCCAACAAGCATAAATAATAACAATTTTTTAAGTAATGTAAACTTTCTACATCATAAAACTTGCCCCTACCCCAACAATTTTTCTCTTGAATTGACAATTGTTCTCTATTTTCGCATAAAAATAGACAGAACACATAAAATGTGTGTTCTATATATTAATTCTATTAATAAGGATGAAGGTATACAAGCCTTTGAAAAAGCATGGAACTCTTGACAAGATAAAAATCCTCCAACAGAGTGTCTTGTCAAATTACTCACTCTTGTTCTGGAGAACAACAATTTTGTATTTAACGAGCAACATTATTTGCAAGATAACGGAACAAATATGGGAACCAAAATGGCACCATCATATGCAAATATTTTCATGGGAAACCTTTACAACAAGATATCTTGTCTACAGCTCCATTCAAACCAATTTCTTGGTTGCGTTTCATTGATGATATTGACATCAAATGGAATATAACAAAGGAACAACTGGACCAATTTTTTCAACATTGTAACAATTTTCATCACTCCATCAAATTTACATTTGAGTCCTCAACAGAGATCAGCTTTCTTGACACCACTACAACCATTGTCAACGGTGACATCAAAACTTATCTCCATACAAAGAAAAATGACAACCATCAATTTTTATTTCGGAAAAGCTGTCACCCCAAACATTGTTCTCGCAGTATCCTTTATAGTCAGGCCATACGATTTAAATGTTTATTTTCGGAGGAACACCTAAAAATCACAGTTTGCAAGAACTAAAAAAAAAAAACACCTGCTCAATAGGGAGTATAATGACAAAAATATCGACAGTGCTTTTGAAAAAGTGAACAATATTGACCGTAACTCTTTGCTCGTGTACAAGAGTAAGAGTAGTCAAATAAAAGAACACCCCTTACTTACCATCCCAGTCTCCAAGTACTGCCATCTATAATTCGTAAGAATTGGAGTTTAATCGAGAAAGATCCAAAGTTGAAAAAACTTTTCCAGAATTACCAGTTATGGCCTATAGAAAACCAAAGAGCATACGAGACATTCTAGTAAAATTCAAAACAAAAAGTAAGCCCCAATCACCAGGTGGTTACAATCCATGCAAACGTAACAACTGTAAGTGCTGTAAATATGAAGTCATTGGCGAAACATTTCAAAGTAGTGTCACCCAAAAAAAATTCTCACCTGTATCCTGCAAACCAAAAACTGCATCTATTTATTGACTTGTGGTTCATGCAGTTAACAATATGTTTGACAAACTACCACCTGTTTCAACATCAGGTTAAACAATCAGCACACTATGTAAACGGTGTCCTCGATAAAATTTGTTAGAAATTAGGAAGGCACAGTACACCATATGATATACATTTTTGTAGTGTCCTTAGTGGAAATGTGCCTTCATGTTTCCTAAAATCCAGGTAAAAAGAAACATGAAGGCACATTTTATCAAGGACACTGTTTATATCGAGAAGGCACAGTACTTTACACAGTGTGACCACCGTTCATTTCACATAAAAAAACCGAAAATGTCCTGTCACGCGCCATCTCCAATCGACAGGACATACTTTGGAGATATCAAAGTACAGATAATTGAAGAAAACGATCAATGGGACTCGTTTGACTCAACGAGGGATTTGCGAGAAAAATTTTGGGTCCACCAGCTTTGTACCTTAGAACCCAACGGTTTTAACGAACGTGACCAAGTGAAATTCAACAGTAACAAAAAATAAAAAGAATATTTTTTCAACGTCACATCTTTTCAATTAATTGAATTTTCTATTTATTTCATATTTTATATTTACTATTTTAAGCTTTCTATGTCATAAATCCCGACAATATCTATGTTTCAGCTTTCATTGTTACTGTAATCGTACCAACAAAAATATTTTTATCGCACATGCAAACATGATAATCAGTCTGACGAAGCCTGTGGAAGGGCGAAAATTTGCTGTAAATCTAACATTAATTTGCATTTTAGTGTCGTTATAATTATTTTATACAGTTATATAATATATATTATATAAAGATATTTGAAATATTTATTGATACTAGAATTAAGTTATCTTTCATTGAATTCTGTAATTTGTTGTGGTTTATAACGGAATTAAATCCACCCTAAATTAATGATTTTTTTCATTGAATCGCTCAGTTTTCGAAATATTTTGATTTGAAGGGAAAGAAACGTATCAAATGTACATATGTTTCAAAAAACGGTGATGAAATATACGCCATTCCTGAGAAATGAAGAAGTAAAAACACTAAATTTGCGTAAAAGCTAGGTCTTGACGTACGAAGAGAGATAACCCTACTCCATATTTGTCTACCAAATCTAAATTGCGCGAATCTGTGGAAAATTTTATACTGCTCTTATTTTGTATTCTTATGAACATGTAAATGTTTTCACATTTAAAATGACATTTGGATGTCAATTTACATAATATAATACGGTTTTCATTGGTTCTACCAATTTTCATATCAGATAGGTGTTTTAGGGCTATCAATTGGCTCAAGTCAAACCAAAAACAAAAACATGATTCATTTTGTCAAGGTTTTGTTAAATTTTAAAGAAGCAAGGCTTGAAATTAAATTCAAGGTTTCCTTTTAACCATAGTTTCTGTAAAAACTAGAAATTATTGTTCATTATAAGTAAAAGCGTCCTTTATGTGTTGTAGGTGTAAATATTTAAAATGACAGACGTTTAAGGAAAAATCTAACCGTGAAAATTGTTTAATAAAGATAATTGACAAATCATTATAAAAAGTAAAACAGTGAAGTGTCCGTATTAATTTAACCCGAAATTTCTCAAATTTTGTCATGGGTTTGCTGGTAAAATCAAGGCAAATTTTTAGTTGCATGACATTTTTCTGAATTTTTGGAACCTACCTTTAACCCTATTTTAAATAAGTCTCTACGACATTGCTATTTCGATGCACCATTGCCTCCTCTTTCCAAAGATGTATAATAAAGGTGTGTGTGATTCTGTTCACCCAAATTCGAAAAAATCGATGCTTGGGCACCCCACTAAAAACATTATTTTGATAGATAAAAGTTTAATTTTTAACTTGGCGTCCGTCGTCCGTCCATCGTCCGTCGTAAACTTTTCCTTCAAAGATCTTCTCCTCTGAAACCACTGGGCCAATTAGAACCAAATTTCGTCACAATAGTCCTTGGGTAGTCCCCTTTAAAAATGTATCCGGCAGGTCCGTATCTTATTCAAGATGGCCGCTAGCGGGGAACATAGTTTTAACATTGGACAGTATGGGATGACACATTCAAAGATCTTCTTCTCAGAAACTACCAGCCCAATTATAACCAAACTTAGTCACAATGGTCTATAGTTGGTCCCATCCAAAACAGGTATCCGGCAGGTCCGTACCTCATCCAAGATAGCCACCAGCATAGTTATAACATTGGCCCCTATGGAAAATACATTCAAAGGTCTTCTCAGAACAACTAGTCCAATTAAAACCAAATTAGTCACAATGGTCCTTAGATGGTCCCTACCCAAAAGGTATCCGTCAAGTCTGTACCTCATCCAAGATGGCCGCCATTGAGGAACATAGTTTGAATATTGGACCCTATGGAAAAGACATTCGGAGATCTTCTTCTCAGAAGCTACTAGTCCAATTAAAACTAAACTTAGCCACAAGGGTCCTTAGATAGTCCCATTCAAAGAGGGTATCCGGCAGGTGCGTACCCCATCCTAGATGGCCACCAGCGGGAACATAGTTTTAACATGGGACACTCTTCTTCTCAGAAACTACGTATCCAATTGTAACCAAACTTAGTTACAGTCCCTTCCAAAACAGTGCTGGTGCGTACCTCATCCAAGACGGATGCCAGCGGGGAACAAAGTTTGAACATTGGATCCTATGAATTCTATGGGGAACCCCTGTCCAAATTTTTATTTGAATTGTGGTCTAATGTGGGTTGTAATGGATGGAGCTCTAAGTTGCCATGGAAGCAAACCAGAAAACTGAAATTTTTGAAAAAAAAGTATTCTGCTAGACATTTTATTTATGATTTCAGCACTATGTATAAAACAGATTACAAGGGGAAACCCCTGCCCAAATATTTTTTGCAAAAGGGGACTGAATGTTTTAATTTCAACAATATGTAGTACCTTGATTATAAGGGGAACCCCTGCCCATATTTTTAATGTGGATAGTGTTCTGTTATGGGTTGAAATGGATGGTGGAGCTTTCGGTTGCCATAAAACCAAACAAGAAAACTAAAATTCTAGGAAAACAGTATTCCCCTAAATTTTATGTTTTGTTTTCAGAAATATGTAAACACTAGTTAATAAGGAGAATCTCTTCCCAAATATTTTTGAAAAGGGCTTGTAATGTTTTGATTTTGGCAATAGTTATTACCTAAATTATAAGGGAAACCCCTGCCCAAATTATTTTGAAAGGTGGTCTGAAATGGGTCGAAATAGATAACACATTCAAATACATTTAAAGATCCTTTCTGAAACAACTTGTCCAATTAAAAAACAATGGTACATTGATGGTCCCTTCCAATAAAGGTATCCGGGAGGACCACATCTCATCCAATATGGCTGCCAGCATTAAGTTTATATTGGATTCCATTAAAAGAATTAGGTCTCTGAAACCACTAATCCACTTGGAACTAAACTTGATCACAAAAGTCCTGTGGTGACCCCTTCAAATTTGCATTTGGCATGTCTTCATCAAATACAAGGTGTCATCCAACAGGGAACACTGGACCCTATTGGAAATGCCTTTTGTGTTAGCCATGGTCCAGGTGAGCGATATAAGCTCTTGAGAGCATTTTGTTTCTCCATCTCGAGGCCCAATACGTGTTCGAAAGTAAAAAACTTTTTGGTCTGTGTTTTTAAGACTAAATTAATTAATAAAAAAAAATACAGAATCTAAATTTTGTTGATGTGCCGCCCACTGCCTGACTATTAGCTGGAATACTACTTGAATGAACCCCCCAAATTACATGCTTTTGTGGACGTTATTACAAGGGCTTCCGGAGCGGTAGCTTACATTCAGGACTCAGACCATAGTGCACTGGTCATGGCAAAAACTCGAGTCACCCCAGTCAAGGAGTTGACACTGCTACAGTTGGAATAAATAGCTGCTGTTATAGGAGCTTGATATTTACGAAACTTTTTAGAATGCAAACAAATAACGTTATGGTCCGACAGCCAAATCGTACTCCAGTGGATAAAATCTGACAAACCATTGAAAAGATTCATCTCGAACCGGATCAAAGAAATAAAAAAAAATAACAACTGATAGCCAGTGGAAATATTGCCCGACGAATTGTAATCCCGCAGGATTAGTAACTGGAGGTTTGACTCCAAAGCAGCTGAAAGATAGTTACCTTTAAGAAAAAGGGCCGAGTTGGCTAGTAAAAGGAACCAAATCACAGGAATCGATAATTATGTCAATCGTTTCCGACGACAATAGCGAAGAAGACGAAGACGGGATTGAGGATGAACAACAAAACAAACCGTTGATGAGAATTGACAATGCTATGAACATTCAACGTTACGGATCTTATCAGAAATTGTTACAAGTTACTTCGTATTTGATGAGATTCGTTAATAATTGCAAATCAAGACAAACCAAATTGAGAGGACAGTTAAGTGAAATGAAATACAGAACTCATCCAAAATATTGATTAACTGTTGTCAAGAATCAGCGTGTCCAGACGAAACAACGGCAGTAGAATACCGAAGGAACAAGGGAAGCGATGACTACAAAAATCGAAGTCCAAAGACGTGGCAAAAACAGTAACAGATAAAAACAAAGACAAAACAAGGACGTTAGACATCTACAATGGCGTACTAGAGCACAAACGAACAAAATCAAGCAATGTATCAGGATTACGACAGCTTAGTCTATACTTGGATGAAGACCATTTGATTCGATGTCAAGGGAGAATACAAAACGCCAAATTACCAGATTCCGCCAAATTTCCTTATTTATTTCCTAGCAACCACTATTTATCCACGTTAATCATAAACGAAAGACCCGAGAGAATATTGCATTCAGGAGTGAAAATGATAATTATACATATTAGATATATATTCTGAATCCCACGTATCAGACGAAAATTCTACGTCAATGTGTAATACGCAAAAGGTAATTGGAAAACCGTATACCGCACCGAATCCACCACCCCTTCCGAAAATCAGACTGCAAGAAGCACCACCTTTCACTGCTACCGGGTTAGACTTCAAAGGAACGTTACATCTTAGAGACACATCGGTGACTTTATCGAAAGCATATATTTGCTTATTTACTTGTGCTGCTGCCCATGCAGTACACCTAGAAGTTGTAAATAATCAGACAGAACATTCGTTTTTACAAGCCTTAAGACGCTTTACAAGTAAAAAAATCTGTGCCGACAGTGATCGTTACAGACAATGCCGTTACTTTCGTTGCCTCGTCGGAGGAACAAAAGAGACTAATTTCTTTACAAGAAGTTCAAATTTTACTTCCATCATAAGGTATTGAATGAAGGTTCAGCCCGAAACGTGCGCCGTGGTTTTTGGGGTTGGTGGGAGGAAATCATCGGTCTCACTTAAACCAGCCTGAAAGAAGATATTGGGACAATCCCTTATAGATTTAGAGACGCTACAAACTGTGACCGCCGAAATTACATCTATATTGAATAATAGACTTCTGACCTATGTTTCAACTGATTCAGGGGAAAATGAGCCGCTGTCACAATCATATTTGTTACATGGTCGCATAATCACAGTTACCATACCTGGATAGTGACAAAGTGACGTTCGATTCATTTACAGTGAACAGATGGGATATCACGAAACAATCTTTGAGAATATCAACGCTGATAAATCAGTTTTGGAAGTAATTGAGACATGAGTATTTATCATCTCTAAGGGAATTCCATCAAAGACCCGGAAAAGGGCAAAGTCACCATCAAAATCGGACATGTAGTACAAGTACATGACGAAAAACCGAGAAACCAAAGCAACATCACAAAAGTTGAACAATTAAACCGTGGTGGTGATGGATTAGTTCCGATCAGCAAGTTTTACCTGTTGGAGGTCACAGACACGACGAAGAATGATACTTTCAACCAGAGTGAAGACTACGGAGATGATCAACTCGGACCATAGAGACGAGGTCTACCAATGAGAATACGATCATGAACCAGATGATTTATTTAGTTTTTAAGTTACCATATATCAGACTGTAATTGCCCGTAGAAGTGTTTTTATTCATTAGTTTCTCACTAGAGATAGTAATTTTAACGACTTTATTTATTTGTAATTAGTATATGAAATTTTGCGGGCACCCAGAGTGTCAGGAATTTCTCAATAACGCTATGTATCTTTTCCCAACAGTAACGTAATTACTTGTGACGTTAACTTATAGAATGTATGGTCGCCTTAGATCGCTAGTAACGTTAGAATAGTAAAGCATGTTTTAGTAAGCTCATTGTAGATAGTATGGTATATCTTCGCCACAAATGGAAGCCTTCGCTACACTTGTAGTTCAGTGTTATTCCATTCACTTTACATTCAATTTCTGTCCGGTGTTGGTAAACTGTAGGCATAGTTTACCGGTCCTCCTGTCACGAACTCTATAATTTATTTCCAACTATCTCATCTGTTAGTTCTTCTCAGTAGTATCCTAATTTGGGCATCCAATCTCCAGATTGAGGTGTAAAATACGATGGAATCTGTATCTGCGTTGATTGCACGGATGTTCAACTTCTCCAAATAACTGTACAGCATCAATCTTGATTTGGCTGTAATGTAGGCAGCACTGACCGTATTGCGAATTCTTCTTTGTATCGATATCTGCCTCCAGTCATCGTATCACTCACGAGATTAACACCGATCAGACTGGTTCACACTAGTTCACAAATCGACATAGTCGCTTGGTTCGGATCTTTGACCGAGTTTCCCCAAAGAAGCAATTTAACATCAACTCAGCTAAGCTCTTAAACCTGGGGTTTTCTTAATTCTGTCGTAGTCTAAAAATATCTCTGTTCTGTTGCAGTAATCTCTGATATAGTTCTGCTTGTTTTCTTCTGTTTCACACCATTCTGGCCAACCGTTTGCTTCCTGTTTAATTTTCAGGAATTGTTTGTCTTCTTCTGTTTCACACCATTCTGGCCATCCGTTATCTCCCTGCTTTATTTTCAGGAAGATGTTTACGTACTCCATAAGGAGTCCTCCTATCTTTGTTGTTTGGTCGTATTGTTCCGGGTCAAAGTCTTAGCCCTATTAGATCCTGTCTATCTGATATATTTCTCAAATGCTTTCTTGAGTTCATCGGTGACCCAGGTTCCGGTCAAAGCCCTTCTCTCGTCTATGTATTGACACGGCGTTTGTTGACTGGATTTAGCATAGGCTTAAAATAACGTGAACAATATTTTTCAGGGAGTTCTTGGATGTAGAGTCCTCTCAGTGGAAGTACTTTGCATTTTATTAGTCCTGCGTATTACTGTATATCTTTGAAATTCTCCGTGATTATGGTTAGGTGTTCTACAGGTATATTCCCGGTCTTTCTGATGTAGAGGTACACAGAATTAACGTTACAGTAATCAATGTTTTCACCGTCAATCTTTTCTTCTGTACGTCCTTCGTAAAAGGGATCTCTTGGTTGCAATGGGTAAATCTATTCGAGGGAGTTTACAAAACTTTGAGTTTAGGATCACTGTGCATTTCTCTTTCAAAATCGCACTCCCATACGCCGACATAGGTATAGCGTTAGTCTTCTAGGTAATTTTTTTTTCTTATCCAACGTACGCTGGTGTAATTCATACATCGTCATCTTATTGACTGGTCGAGGCACTATAAAAACTTAAACATCCGTACCAGAAACAACTCTTGTATTCGAAGACTTTATTGTCGTAATATCCATCGACCTTGTACGCACCGATTTCCATCTCGCCGCAATTACTAGCGTGCTGTATCCGAATACCGTGCACTTCAGATAGATATTGTAGCCATTTCATTGTTTTGATGGAGTGTTTCTCTTAGGGGTCGGTACCCGAGGGCAGGTATGATGCCTATTGTGTCCGGTTTTAAAAACAAACTTCGAAATCACTATTTTACTGAATGGATCGATCCCGCGTTGTCCGTCGGTAGATGTGATCTCTATAAATAATTCTCGGAATTTGAGACAGGCTTTTCTTAACTCAACAGTTCTTGTTGTAAGTTGTAAGTCGAACCTGGAACGCCAATGTGCATTGTACCATTCGAAGAAAGCGCTTCTCTCCTCGAGTCTAATTTTTTTCTAGTTGATAATACTTCACATCTGGTAAGTGATTGAGTACGGTTGATTGATTTTCCTTAGAGTTGTACAAATGAGGAAAGTATCCTTTCTTCAATTCCGTCAAGCCAAACATTTTTGGTAGTTTGGATAATGCCATCGGTGAAAAGTTCATCATTCATCAAAGAGTCAATCATTCTGATGTTGCAGTCAGGTACGGCGACAGTAATATTCTTCGTTCTTCGTTCCATTCAAGATCACATCCGGTAATTAATATTTCTTCGGTGTACAAAAAGTTTAAGATTGGACAACAGTCGTAATCTTGTGGCAGAGGAGGGTAGGTCCATAGTTTTTTTTTCAGAGAACGGCAGAAAGTGGTCTGTTGTTTGAGGTGCGGTAAATACTAATTCGTTTTCCCACATTCCTCACAGGACGTGTGTTCATCGATTTCTGTTATTCATACACTTCAAACAGACATTGTGCATTACAAACATATTTGGATGGTGTTCGTAGGAGCCACACATGGAGAACGCAGATACACATATTTAGTTATAGGGAAAGACAAGACATATTTTGTTAAGAACCTCACTGATTCAAACAAGAAGTACACTGAGTCTGACATAATCAAAATGTTAGAATTTTTGGTCGACAATATTTTTGTCGAATTCGGAGGTCATCCTTTCCAACAGACAATAGGGATTCCTATGGGAACTAACTGTGCGCTGCTTTTAGCTGACCTTTTCCTTTACTCGTACGAGGCCACGTTTTTACAAGGGCTTATACAACAAAAAACAAAAACATTTAGCCCAGTCCTTTAATTTCAGCTTCCACTACATAGACGATGTACTTTCTCTTAATAATCCTAAATTTAAGGAGTATTTACATCAGATCTACCCCAATGGGCTTGAAATTAAAGAAACAACTGAAACGCCTACTTCAGCTTCGTACCTAGATCTTTTATTATATATTGACGAAGATGGATGTTTGAAATCTAAGGTATATGACAAGCGTGATGATTTTAAGTTCCCAATTATGAACTTTCCCTTTCTTAGCAACAATATACTTACCTCTCCAGCCTATCGAGTGCACATTTCACAGTTGATTCGTTACTGTCGAGCGTGTAGTTTTTACAGTAAATTTTTGAACAGAGCAAAAACAACTTCCCAAAAGCTGCTTTGTTGGGGATTTGTCCAACCTATGTTAATTTCATCCCTCAAGAAATTCTATGGCCGTCACAATTGAAAGATATGACGTGTCAATATCCCAGATGAAAGTGGACATTTACAGCTAGATTCACGTCTTCCCGGATTTGACTACCGACTTTGACATTTTCCTGGATTGTCTCACTCACAGTGTGACGGGTGCTGTTAACAGAGCAGGACATGTTTATCCTTCCGGAGCACCTGATGTCACTGTCAGTTTCACTTGAGTTCACACTGTGAGTGCCTTTGTTTTGAATGTTGTGATTTCTATTTCTGTGCTTTGTGTCTGTCTAACGTCATTGTTTTCTGTGTTAAAGTCATTGTTTTCTGTGTTCTCGTTTTGGCCATGTCTTTGGCCTTTGATTTTTGTGGATTACACACCTTTGTTCCTTCGGTATTCTACTCCCGTTGTTTGAAATGTTTACATTTTTGCAATGTTCCTGTTTCGTCTGGTTTGTATCCCTGATCGCACTGGCCAAGATCGTCTTGGGTACACCAAAACTCAAACTCAAGATGGGATGTACTAAACGTATCTCTATTATGGCTGTCCATTTTTTCGCTTATTTTACCCCTCGCTCCGCTGCACTATGCTCTAGGTAAAATATTAATGAAACTAATGGCCAACCATATGTAAATCTCAATTAAAACCAATTGGCGGTCATGAAATATTTCTTCAATAATCCATATCCCTTAAACCTTATCCACGACAGGCTCATAACTGGCAACAGCCGATCAATTTATGTCAGTACCAGACATATCCGCTGGGAAGAAAACCAGTATTTACAGGCAGAAGTTCTTGTATATTTTAATTTTGTTGTATGAAAAGTGATTGGTTCTACAACCTTTAATACTACAATGCTTACTTGTATTCTGTAATATTTTCTGACTGAATAGCAATATCGTGAAATTGTTGGACTGAAAAGCTGATAACAAACCAATAGTGCAATGCATCGGGTAATATTTGAATGTTCACTTCTTAAAAACTACCTTCTCCACGAACTACATCAATTGAAACAAAATTTACTACACAGATGTTTCAAAACAATTTTGACTACAGTGTAACTTTATTATAAAGAATGGTTTTTATTTCCTCACATTTTTAGCTCACCTGGCTAAAGCCAGGGTGAGCTTCTGTCATCATTTTTCGTCCGTCCATCTGTCGTCCGCCCGGCGTAAACTTTTCATTCAAAGATCTTCTCCTCTGAAACTACTAAGCCAATTGAAACCAAACTTTGCCTCAATAGTCCTTAGATGGTCCCCTGCAAAACAGTTGTTCTTCATATCAACGCGATATCAAAGATGGCCGCCAGCGGGATCATAGTTTTAACATTGAACCCTATGGGAAAACACATTCAAAGATCTTCTCTGAAACTGCTGGGTCAATTGGAACCAAACTAATGACAACAGTAGTCTTTAGGTGGTCCCCTGCTAAAAAGTTGTTTTCAGGTCCGTGCTATATGCAAGATGGCTGCCAGCAGGTAACATAGATTTAACATTGGACCCTATGGCAAAACATTTAAAGATCTTCTCCTCTGAAAGTACTTGGTCAATGATAAAAACATGGGCTATTGTTCCCGTTTGAAAAATTTGCCTCGCATGTCTGCATCGCATTCAAGATGGCCCCAGTTGGGAACATAGTTTAACCTTGAAACCTACCGGAAAGCATTCAAGGAGCTGTTCCTCTGAAAATATTTAGCAAATTGGAACCAAAATTAGACTCAATGGTCCTTAGATGGTCCCCTTTAAGAAAGGTGACAGTAGAACTGCACCCCCATCTAAAATAGCTGCCAGTCTGGAACATAGTTGAACTTAAGATGATATTACATCAATGTATAGTAATTTGTAAATGATGCCCTTAAAACATTGGCATTATTTTAATTGTATTTGTCAGCCATGGAACAGGTGAGCGATACAGTCTCTTGAGAGCCTCTTGTTTATAGTTATTTTTAGAAATTACCATATCAAAATATTTGGTCATAAAAATCTTTGAATAAAGGTTTTGAAAATAAGGATTTCATTTTCCGTATAAATTAAGCAAGTTAATGCAATTTTATAATATAATCATAAGTTGTAATGTTTTTTTTTTTGTTCACTTGCAGATCGTAATTTACAATTTACCGTTTTAAGATTTGCCTTGATATCCCTCTTTTTCTTAATGAGTGTCCGGAGTTGAAAATTAAAATTGTTCTCAGTAAGTCGCATTTTGACGGTTTCAAATTGAGTCCTGTCTTCACGACATTTGGTGAAAACTTGCTCCAAAGTCGGAGCAGGTGTTCATCAATGTCGGAGCTGTATACACTAATGACAGATGTACACATGCTCTTTATACATTTCAATTACGGTGTTCTTATGCTTGAGAGAATTTCTCATGTAGATAAATTCCTCACTGTGTTGAAGACCGTACGGTGACCCCTAGATGCTTTGTTTTGGGTCGTTTTAACCTGGATATGGGATGTTATCTCCTTGACATGTACCTTATTTCCTTTCTTTTTCATACGCTATCATACTTTCAAATTTTTTACATTTTAAGTTTTTGTACAATCAAAATTTTATTCTGACCATTTGTTTATTATGCCCACATCGCATGAATTTATATTACAGGTTTTCTTACGTTTGACTCGATGAGTGCCCTGTGGTTGTTAAAGTGTTCTGATTGTCTTCTGTTATCCTTTTTGTCGGGCAACGGATGACAGCAATAGTAAAAACACTTTGTCAGTTAATTTTATGTTTGTTAACAACCCCGTATTCATGAATAATTTGGAGCATGGATGTGGCGTTGCTAGATAATTAGAGATGAATTCCGCTCAAACCGGTGTTAGGGACCGTCTTGAACTTACTATGAGGTGTGGGCAAAGCTCATTGTTGAAGGCCTCATGGTGACTTCAAGATGAAGAACAACAATTAAAGCGTATTTCCATTGCTCTCTTTTACAAGATATTTGTAGAGACTTTGTCTCAGGTATATTTACTCCATATTCCTTTATTGCTTATACAACTATATCAAAAGTGTTTGCTTTTGAAACCACGAAGTATCAGCTCCACACACTGAGAGCTAACCACAGTACGAAAGTCATACTAAATTATAAATGCCGTCTATGGGTTGATCTAATGGTTCGACTTCTAACTCCAAAAATCCGGACTGTAGGTCCAAGAAGGAACAGATAGTTGCTGAAACTTAATATATCCAGTTTATGCACATATAAATCGTAGATAGCGGATAAATATCTTTGACAGTCAGTTTCGAAAGTCGATACACCAGCTTGCTGCTTGGTCTTTCTTTCTAACGAGTACCACTGACTTTGATGGTCTTATAATTCTATTTTCACCTGGTCTTGCAGGTTCTCAAATTCTCTTTCAAATCCACCTGATGTTAGACGTAAAGATTGTCTATCTGGTGCATGGTGCTGCTCTTGCAGTGTGAATTTCGTGTTTTATCACTAACGTGTATCAAAATTAGTTTTTGAAGAATTGGAAGCATTGCAGTTCTGTAATAGCATTATTGCTAGTTTAGTCTTTGTCTACACAGTGTCTTCTCATCTGATATCTTTTTGGAGCTTCTTTTAAAAAAAGTCTTTTATATACCATCCACGACTCACTTAAGACTTGTTGTAAAAATTGGGTTAAACGTGAACACGTTGACAAAAAATCTTTGGACTCTTTCTTTAATGCTATCATGAAAATTGTCGATTGATGAAGAAAAGATAACAGGAAACACTTACAATGACCGAACATTACAATCACATGCCACAATCCACCAGGGAACTGCACAAGAAAAACAATAAAATGACAAAAGACAAACATAGACAACGATAGGAACTCGGAATAGCCGGACTTTGTACCGGCACTAGCAACAGCTAGCGGTAGGGTTAAACCGGTTTATGAGTCCCCAAACCTCCCCTTTCTCTATCTCGTTTCCCTATAGTACAATAAACATACAAATAAAAACAAATACAGGTAGACAACTAACTCCACGAGCACAGTCTTGAAAAGGGAAAGATAAAGACAAAACGTAATTTAGAAAGATGGGTCAAGGAGTGCTATCCGAATTAAACTGTTTGAACAATATTTCCGTCATGACAACAAAAATAAACCCACCGTTTCTCGCATCCAAAAAGAACTTAAAAAATTTGGCAAGGAATTCGTTTTTGTCCCAGCTGATAAGGCTGCTAATAATATCATTATAGTCTGTCGTAAACATTATAAAGAAGTACTCCAAAAAGAAATTACCAGTTCACATACTTTTCAATTAACCCAATTAACGGAAAATGAAATTACAAACATACATTATCTAACAGCTACATCTTCACAGGTTAAACCTGATGGTTAAACAGTTCCAACCATGTACTGGGTTCCTAAACTCCACAAAAACGCCAAATAAATCTAGATTCATTTTGTCATCTAGTCACTGATCAACTTCAAAAGTTTCTATTATACTCACTAATACGTTGACTGCTATAAAAAACCTGGTTATAAATTTCTGTAACAAAGTATATGAAAACAGTGGTATCAATCATTTTTGGAGTGTAAAAAATTCATTGGAAGTTCTCGATAAATTGAATGCTTATAATGCCCGTTTTGAATCCCTTGAAAGTTTCGATTTCTCTACCCTCTATACTGCCTATAAAGGAAAATTTCAGACGTCTTATTCAATGGGCATTCAAAAAATCCGATTGTAAATATATTTGTTCTAATTCCTTTAAAACACATCTTAGTAATACAAAACGAAAGAACTTAATTAATTAGACTTGTTTTGATATGATTTCAGCACTTAAATTTTTACTTGACAATATCTTCATTCGTTTCGGTAACTCTATTTATCGCCAGGTCATAGGAATATTCTATGGGTACCAATTGTGCACCACTTATAGCGGACCTTTTTGTACTGCTACGAATCTCAGTTTATGACAAACATCAGCAAAGATCCATCTAAACAGCATTTAATTGAAAATTTTAACAACACCAATATTTCCAATATTTGGATGATATTTTAACTTTAAATAATGACGACTTCAATACGTATTATAAGGACATCTTCCCTAAAGAACTTACTTTAAATAAAGCCAATTCTAATAATCACCATTGTCCGTTCTTAGACATCAATTTTGATATTATGAATGTAAATCAGATACTAAAATATATGATAAAAGAGACGATTTTTCTTTTCCCATAATTAATTATCCATTTCTGGATTACGATGTTCCATTAGCGCCATCATATGGTGTTTACATATCTTAACTTGTTCGGTTTGCTCGAGTATGTAATAACGTTTGCGATTTTAATGAACGAAATCTTTTCATAACTGAAAAACAATTACATCAGGGTTTTCGTTAGCATAAACTAGTTAAAACCTTTACTAAATTTTATCATCGATATAAAGACTTAGTTCATAAGTACAACGCAACCTGTAAACATCTAATCAAGGCTGGTATTTCACATCCCTCATTTTACGGTAATGTTTTACATAAGAGTAAAAATACCTTAACTCGTCTAACAAACTTATAAAACCTTTAAATCGTTTAATTATAAGGGTTATAATTACGGTATTGTCGTAAAGTCTTACGTATGGCCTTCTTTGGTATTAACATTGATTTTTTTGATAGCGTATTTGCATCTTAGCTAAACACATTCTAAATTTCTAAAATCAGTATTGTATGGATACAGGTTGTGTATTCTAGTATATTAATGAAATCATTACGCTAAACTCCTCATGGGAAGAGATCTTGGTGGAAGCTGTATACTGAGGGTACAAAACTTTATTTGTCAGTTGGTAATGGGTCTGGAGCTGGCATGTCAGTTAACTGCTAGTAGTCTTTTGTGATTTCATGTTTATGTCCGTATATTTACTTCTTTCAGGTTCATTTTTCATAATTGACTTAGTCCTGTTGCTTAGTGAATTTTAATGTTGTTACGATTGTTTTTTATTTATCATATTGGCTATAGGGGGAAGGTATGGGCCCAATAAAACTAGTTTAACCCCGCAGCAGCAGATTTGCGCCTGTCCTAAGTCAGAAAATTTATTAAGCCTTTATGTGTCTTGTCTGTCTTCTAGTTACTTTTCTTTATGTCTTTAGGAGTCTAGAATGATGTTTATTCCGCTGAACTTGATCACTCTTTATTTAGGGGCCTACTCCGACCTGCCGTTGGGTGTTGGGTTTCCTCACCGTTCATTGAAGATCTTATGTTGGCTTTGAGTTGTTATTACTCTCCTTTGGGTCGTTGTCTCTTTGACACATTCCCCGTTTCCCGTCTTTTTTTCTATTTTAGATTGTCATGTAATACAAGAATTTCTGGTCTTTTTCCTTGTTTACCATTTAATCCGTAGGTACAAATTGCTTAACATTTTTTGGACCTTACACCAATTTTGAGGAATAATTATATTCTCTGTCGTGTCTGCTTTTTCTTCGGATGATAGTTTGAATTTTGTCGTAACTTCAAGTTTGCATCTTTTGTTTTGTTATAGGTATTGGTATTGATGACCGCTGTCTAAATCATGCCTTCTGTAAATTCTTGTACATGGTCAGCTACATGTAATTCGGGAAACATGTAATTCTGTATTAAACGTTCTGCATTTTCTCCATGTTGATTTATCTACTTGGAACTGTCTTTAAAAATGACGGATCATCTAGTGACTGTGCTACCATGATCTTCAAATCGTGTTCTACGAGAATATCTAATATCTATAAATTCTGGATTTTTTTTACCAATTGAAATGACATCTGTATAGGCTGTAATAATAATATGTCTGTAATGAGTACCTTGGCTATTTTATCATCAGTCTTTTGCTCTACATCCCAGTTAATGTATTGTTCTTTCAACAAAATTCCCCTTTTGAAATTAATGGTGATATCTTTTTCAATAATATGATCATACCTTAGGTGTGACGGGTGCCACGCGTGGAGCAGATCATGCGTACCCTTCCGGAGCACCTGATGATAACCTCAGTTTTTATAGGTGTTCAGACTGCTACTGCTTTAGTTTTGTGACGTTCTTGTTCATTTTTGTTAAGTTGTTTTGTCTTTGTCATACTGTCTCAATTCGTGTTGCTGTGAATTGCCGTGATGTTGGATTTATGATTTTAGAATTTTCCCTTTCCTTTTCTTGCTTCGGTATTCGTTTGCCGATGTACCTTAGGTGTAAACTGTTTCCTTTCAGAGGAACAAAAACAGGAGTGTCGTGTTATTAAGTTTTTGGTTTTTCAACTCTCTTTCAGACTAGAATAAGCGTTCATCCGTAAAACACGTTATCCGCCATTTTTCTGATCTCTGCATTACCTTCTATATATTGGTATATATCCATTTTTTAACATGGGCTCTTCTGTGCTCATTTGTCTTAATTTCTGTCTGTCTCTGGAACCTCTTTTAGATGTCTCATACAGAGTTATTTGATTTATTACCTCTGTCGTACTTGTCACCTTTTCCGCAGCCATATGCTTTTTAAACACCTCAACAAATAAAGTAAGTCAGAACCGTCAGTCTAAAACGAACAATCCAAGGACAATTGCAACATCGGTAAAAAAAAGAAACAAAGACATAACATGAGCACTGCACGGAAAAGAAGAAATGAAGACACACACATATTAAAAACGAACTTAATAAAAACCATGGGAGAGATCAAGTGCACCGGTAGAGTAAGCATCTCCTGCTTCTTATAAGACACCCGCTGTGAAGATCATGTCAACTCCGGTAGTGTTGGTATCATTGGTTAGATATGACTTCGGGACTAACATCTCGACTATAAATGCATATTCTCGCATTGTCTTTTTGTGGTTTTTCCTTAATGTATAGAGCTCTTGTCTGTAGGTTTCTGGAAAGCCGTGCTTCCCATATCCATTTAAAATGTCGCACATCAGGATGAAAAGTATGCCCTCCCGCCACTGAAGGCATCATTGCGTCATTTTTTCAGGCTGTCAACAAATCTGTTGCTTTTGTTGATTCAGTCCAGTTGTTGTTCTCAGCTGTAATCTCGAACTGTATTAAATATGGAAATGGGTCCTTTGCAGTGTAGAATGGTACCCTTGTCCATTATCAAAGTTTCTGGGAAGTTCTTGAGAATGGATGTAGACAACGGAGTTATTTCTGAATATGCCCTGTCATATATAATTTATATGGCTTCTAAATATTGATGACACTAACTCTCAAATTGTGCAAATTGATTTATTAACATCTACCTTAATAAGTGTCTATACATATACTCACCAGTCTAGATATCTTACACTTTCCTCTTTAAATTTTGGAGATGATCTTTTTATATTTATTCCACAGTCTATTGGCTCCTTGTTTTATCGACCTTTGGTATCTGTTGCACAAAAACTTTTCATTTTCAGATTTTGCCTCAGGCACGGGAACGACTACCAATACTAAAATGGAGATTTGTTGTTTTTTTTTTACTTAGAAGACTTATTAGTATGTTTTAGCTGATATGTTCTAATGGCATCGCCCCTGGCGACAACTGTATTAAAATTGCTGACTTTACTGACTTATTTGCATAAGTCACGGGTAGGGCAAAGAGCTTTTAGCTGTTATGTTCCATTTTGCAACAACCCCTGGTGTTATGGGTTATTGACTTCATGTCACTGGCTTTCTTGTATCAGGTACAGCATACTTCTGATCTATCAATTATATTTTTATTTAATCCTCATATCTAATCTCCGTTTTTTTCTCTAGCATCTGGTTTCCATGCTTTTGTAAATTATTGTACTCTTATTTACTAAATTAGTAACTATTGTTCTTTTGAAGTCAATCGCACTTGCATCTTCCCGTATGAAAAAAAACAGACGCGCACAACTTAAATTAATGTTTATCCGTTTATTGTATGTACTCTGTTTCATTATACCATCTGTTGGCCCTTGATGTGGCAAATATATTCTGTATAGGTTTGTTCTCTAGTGGATTTTATTTAATGCTTTATTATTTAAAGAAGATTACAAACAGCCGGAAGGGTACAAAGTTGCTCTCCTCGACATATAAAGACAAGACAATATAATACAAGACAAAATACAATACAACCTATCACTCATACACTCACACTTCTTTTAGTACAATATTTTCATGTTTAATAAAGTTATGTAAAACGTTTACTCTTTTCAATAAATTCACAAATAAATGCCCATACAAAGAACGATACATCGCTGGATCTGCCAAATGCTCTACAAAACCTATATCAAAATTGCTAACCTGTTAAAGAGGGCCTTCAAAAATACTGTGATACTTGCTCTTCACGAAGCGGTGTAAATGAAATGTGGATTTTGAAAAACTCCAAAGATCTACTTGATATCTTAAACTGTAGATCATTATCACACTGTAACAGCATTAAAACTTTCGAATTCTCCACACTTTATACTACTATTCCTCATGAACAACTAAAATCTCGGCTGAAAGTTTAATTCATAGATGTTTCGCACGAAGATATATGTGCATTGTTGTAGGTAGAGAACAAGCCTACTTTGTGAAAAATGACTTCGAATCGGAGAAAAAATATACAGAGGAAGCAGTAATTAAAATGTTAGAGTTTCTGATCGACAATATATTTGTCCAGTTTGGAGGTCTTGTTTTTCAACAGACTATCGGAATTCCCATGGGCACAAACTGTGCGCCTCTTCTAACCGATCTGTTTCTTCACTCTTATGAAGCTGAATTCATCGAAGGGCTTCTTCAAAATAAAGATAAAAAACTGGTCCAATCCTTCAATTTTAGCTTCCGTTATATAGATGATATTTTGTCACTAAACAATCCTCGCTTTGGTGATTTTCTTCATTTGATCTATCCAAAAGAGCTCGAAATTAAGGATACCACAGACACTTCTACATCAGCTTCGTTCCTTGACCTTTACATTGAAATTGACAACAGAGGTAGACTTCAAACTAAGCTGTACGACAAACGCGATGACTTCACCTTTCCAATAATAACATTCCTTTTCTTTGTAGTAGCAACATCCCAACAGCGCCGGCATATGGAGTTTACATCTCCCAGCTCATTCGCTATTCAAGAGCCTGTGTTCGATACAATGACTTCCTTGATAGAGCCCGGTTGCTCACAAATTGGCTACTTAAACAAGGGTATGTTACCCAAAACTTGAAGTCATCCCGCCAGAAATTTTATGGTCGACATCACCATCTTGTGGACCGCTATGGGATATCTGTTTCCCAGATGACAACAGATCTTTCCCTCTAAAGCTTAATTGTTGTTTCCCCCACCGCATTTGACTTTATTAACGGATTTGACATGTTCAACACGGCGGGTGTCTTATAAGAAGCAGGAGATGAAGGAAAATAAGATGATGAGAATTTAGATGTACGTGCAAGTAATGGTAAAATTTTATCCATGCGACGTAGATTATAATTTTCTGCGTTATGATTCACTAATGGACAACAATCCGATAAATATTTTGGACAATCATTATTTATGATTCTGAAGAGAAAGACGATTTTATGTATTTTACGTCGAATATATAAAGGGTATAGATCTAGTTCATTCAACAAATCTTTGTGTCTTGTTATACGAAAGGCACCTGTCGACAGGATTGCTGCTCTCCTTTGAACTTTTTCTAGTTAATCACTTTCATTTACAGTACAGTTATCATAAAGTATGTCACAGTAGTCTAAAATAGGAAGAATCATAGATTTATAAAGTTTTTCTAAACATGTTCTTAGTAACAATCTTTTCATTCTTAACATAATGTCCAATCTTTTATTTGATTTTTTGCAAATGGAAGTTATATGTTTCTCCCATGATAAATTCTCTTGTAAAATTAAACCCAGATGTGTGTGTTCAGGTACCCGCTTTAGTATAACTCCATCTAAAATAAGATCATCATTTCTGACTTTTTTGGTTGAATTACTAAAAATTATATTTTCAGTTTTATTTGGGTAAAAGTAACTCTCCACTGGGAGGCCCATCTGCTTAATCTTGTAAGACTATTATTTAACACATTTAATGAGTTGAGATTATCAATAACTTTATCAGGGTTGTGTCATCAGCAAAAAGCTCCCTCCATTTGACTTTCAATATCATGATTAATATCGTTAACATACACTAAAAATAATAAAGAACCTAATATTGAAACCTGAGAATCACCTGCATTAGTAAATTTTTACATTTAAAGATTTGCAATTTATCACAACTTTCAGAGATCGATTCAACAAATAATTTTCAATAAAATTAATCAAGTTACCACTAATTCCCAATTGTTTTAATTTAAAAAGTAAACCATCATGCCATACTTTATCAAAGGCTTTAGATACATTAAAAAACAGCAAAAACATTGTTACATTCATCCATAGACTTGTAAATGTTATGCGGCATGCTGACAAGAAGTAGATTATTTTCATTCAAGAACTCATACAATCTTTTAAAAACAACTTTTTCTAAACATTTAGATATTGCGGGTAAAAAATATATTGGTCGATAATTACTTTTACCTTGTTTATCACCACTTTTGAATACAGGACAAATATTTGCTACTTTCCATATAGTTGGAAATTCTCCATTTGACAAACAATAATTGAATATTCTTGTAAATGGTTTACAAAGAGATTGGGCACACTCTTTAAGTACTATATTAGTTAATCCATCAGCACCTGAGGGCTTGTCTTTATTAATTTTTGATAACAATTCAAATACTTCATTTTCATTTGTTTGCACATGCTCTAATGTATTGTTACACAAAAGGTTAAATTGGGGGATAGGGGGAGAGTTAGAGTTATCTAATCTCATGTGAGAAGAGAACATTGCCTTAAATATTTCGGCTTTTTGTTCCTCGTCTGATATCATTCCTGTGTTCTCATTAAGTGGTGGTATACAGTGGCAGGATTTAGAACCCAACACTGTTTTGCTAAGAGCCCAAAACTGCTTTGGGTCAAGGTTATCCACTGACAGTTTATCTACAGTTTTTTTAGTATACCTATTAATAGCATTACGCTTAAATTTATTAGCTTCTCTTCTAGCAATCGTAAATATTAATTCATTTTCTGCAGTTGGTGAACTTTTAAATCTATGAAATTCTCTATTACGAATTCTGAAGGCTCTTCTAACTTCATTTATAGTTACAATTTTATTTGGGATATGTTCACGTTAAATGGAGAATATAAGTTCATAGGTATAATTTATAATATCATTAATATTATCATATACAAGAAAAGCAGTATCAAAAGGAGCAACCAATAATGCATTATTTAACTCATTAAAATCTGTAACTTTATAATCCCAAACTTCACGAGAGTATGCACGTAGTTTATATGTTTTAACATTTAGCTTGCAATAAATGGTACAATGATCTAAATTAGATAAAGGGGGAATGACACCCGAGTCAACTATCAAATAGGGAACATCACAAAATATTAAGTCAAGTAAACTGTCTGTGTTTTCTGCATATCTTGTAGGCTCATTAACTAATTGGTCAAAATTTCTTGATACTGTCAAGTCAACTAGTTGATTGCCTAAATCACTATTTACATGATTTTCATACCAATTTATACATTTATCATTGAAATCTCCAGGTATGAATATGCCATCAAAATATCAACCGAATCCTGAAATTTGTTCAAAAATTCATTTCTTTTAGCAGCTGATTGATTTGGTGGTCTGTAACATGTGCCAACTAATGCTAGGTCTACACCGCCGATCAGATCAACTCGATCAACTCGACCATGCTGTTTTATCCCGATCAATGTCACAAAATTCATTGATCGAGCTAGCTCACGATGTCCACTCGACCTTTACACGATTTAACACGACTAACACTCGACCATTCTCGATCTCTTTACGATTCACGTACGACTTATGCTCGACCCTCATTCGACCAACCAGACTTTGTCAGATTGAGCCAGATCATAGCCCGATTTGTGTTTGATTAAGTAGACTTGGTCGGAAGAAGATCGTGAAATGGTCGAGTGTGCTCTAGTTTTGTCCTGTTCGTACGTTTGTATATATGGGGATAAAACATGAAAATTCAGGGAACAGTTCATCATGGTGGTAGAGCAGCAAAATTTGTGGCCCATGTGGCTGATGCTTCAAGAAAAAGATGATAACTGCGATAGATATAGAGCAGCAGAGAAGGCGGATCTGACACAGAAGGCACGTATATTGGGCTAGACAATAGCAAATGCTTCAAAGTCATCAGTATACAGGTATGAATGTTTGCCTTAACATACTAGCAGTTCATACTTCTTATCGTGCGTCAGAATGCGACTGTGCGATTTTCCTGTCATTACATGGAGGATTAATCTGATATCTAAAACAGAGGACATATCATCACATGATATGGGAAGTAACTAGATTTACAATAGTTTCCGTGTATAGCTTTAAAACCTGCATTCTGTATAAAAAAAAATCCGGTTTTTAGATAGTGAAATTGGCGAGTGTCTGCCCGTTGGGAACATCATTTGCCCGGTGCAAATCAAAAAGAATTTTTTTTTATCTTGATTTCGTGTGTTTAGTGAATCTGTTTCTGGAATGTGTATATTGGGTACATCTTGGATTCAATTTCAAATTCTGTCAGCATAGCTAGTCGATTGAATTTAAGCCCTGTGCACGTCATCCTTTAATTCTACTAGTAGCATGCACAATCTGATATTCTTTTCTACCATTCTGATATAACCAGATTGAGCTTTTGCCATTATTTTGTGTCCGTTGTCCATGAACTTTGCATTCAAATATATTCTACCCAGAAACCGCAGGGTCATGATAGAGCTTGATTGGTTCAATGTGAAAAAAACGCCATGTCCGCTTCTAATCAAATATAACCGCCAATTGGGAATATTGTTTCAAATTTGATCTTATGGGAAAACTCATTCAAACGTTACCTCTGAAATCCCTATGCGAATTAGACCAAACTTGTTACGATTGTCAAATGATGGTCCATTTTCAAAAAAGTGTCTGCCATATCGTCAGCTAATACAAGATGACCGCCAAAAGGAGAAAAGTTGAAAATTGTACCAGAAGGATTTTCACTGGACCAATTGCAGCCAAAATGTTCCAATTTCAAAATAGTATCTATTTTGTCTACATGCAATCTAACGGGGAACATAATTTGATAGTTGACCTTATCTAGGCATTCCAAGACCTTCTACTCTGAAACTACTTTGCCAGTTGGCCAAAATCAAAAACAATAGTCCTTGGTTGGTCCCCACTTGAGATAGTATCTGGCAGATTCTCATTATATCAAAGATGATCATCAACTAAACTTGATCACAAGTCATTGGAGTCCATTGGATGGCTCCTGTAAAAAATGAAGTAAGGCCCTAGTGAGACACTGAGGCTCTTGAAAGCCTCATGTTGTGATATTATGAAAAGATGACATGCTGTCGTGTTAGATCGAGTAAAGGTCTTGAGTGGTCGAGTAAAAGTCGGATACAGATCGGGAAAAAATCAGGTTATGGTCGGGAAGATCTTGTATAGAAAAAAAGAATGAATCGTGTTAGTCGAGTAATCGAGTTGGTCTGGAAGTAACTCGGCATAAATCGAGAAGCGAATGAGTTGAAGTCGGGTAGAAATCGGTATGATCGGCTAAATTTTTGAAACTCGATCAAGACCGATCCCTATTAGACCTCTTCACGACTAACTCGATTAGACCCCAATTGATTCCCGACCTGTTCTCGACATATGATGCACACGACCTCTTCACGATATTTTTTGACATGTCAAAAATATTTGGGAACACAGCTCGAGTTCAGCCGAGTTAGTAAGATCGCATCGCCCCGATTTGGTTTGTAGACCGAAAACGTGCAAACAAGATCAATGTACCGATCGATGAATATTCATGAATATTCATAGATCGAGTTCGGTCGAGTAGCTTTGATCGGCAGTGTAAACCTACCATAAAAATTTAAAAATTTTCAATTTGAATTTGAACCCATATAAGTTCAATACCATTAACTTCGTACATTTCTTTTCGCACAGATTTAATTGAATCAGTAACATAGATACAAACACCTCCATATCCAGAGTCATTTTCCCGGTCACGTCTATATAAAGTATAATTATCTATTTTCATTTCATCATCTGATATTTTACTACTAAGCCATGTTTCAGACATACAAATAATATCAGATTTATTAGTTATACATAATATAGATTCAATTTCATCAATCTTTACAGTATTACTCTTAGTTTCTTTATCAAAAGTTAGTAAACTTCTCGAATTTAAGTGACAAATTGAAAGGTTTTCAGATTGGGGTCCAAGGTTTGGATGAATATTTATGAACTTATCATAGTATAATTTCAAGTCACGCACAAATGAACGACAACATTTGAACAAAGAATAAGTAAGAATAAAGACAATTCAGTGTGTAATACAACATTCTCACTCCTCTCATACAAAACTACAAAAACAGACATATAAATAAACAAACTAAAGTACAACATAACAAAACAAGTACTGAACAGAAACTTAAATTGAACACTAGTGGATATGCTACTTGGATGAAATCAGCCATAGTCATTTGGCACTGTCGGTGTATAGGCACCAAACTTATATTAGGAAGATAGAATTACATACTTGGTACATTTGTATCTGTTTTTGACAATTTGTTGACGTCTGTCATAACTTACTTGTAGTTGATTCTCAAAGCAATCTTGTGATATGTCGTTAGGGACAACTGTATTTGACTTTTGTAGGTTTTCAGTTTATTGTTCTCTCTAATCCTCTATGCGTCTTGTTGTCTGAATGTGTCTCGTCAGTTCTAAGTTTTTCCTTTACAATTGCTCCTGTTTTATCTGTCGTAATATCTTTTGATTTCTCTCTGATCTTGGTTTTACTGACTTCGCCACTGTTTTGAGAATGGTTCATGAATATATTTGTGTTTATTCTCCTTTTATAATTGGTGTAGCTGTCCAATTGTTTAATCCTGGACTTCTACCGGTAAGTGGTATTTTAGATACTATTAAGTAGCTTGTCTGAATATCTAAACTCAGTAACTTGTAGTTGAGTTTACTTCATTTCATTACTTTAAAAGAACAAAAATTTAACCGTCTGAACCTGGATTACTGATGGTGACTTATACTTGCAAATGTACCTATGACTGTAGTCCATTTTTGTATCCTTACTCTTATGCATATTTGCTGGCAAGTCATAGCTAATCATACGTTTTGCGAATGAATACGTTTGTGATTTTTATGTTCGTACCTCATCCAAGATGGCTACTAGAAGGGAAAAAAGTTTAACGCGGGACAATTTGGAAAATCTTTTCCTCTGAAAGCATTGCGCCAATGGGGATCTACCATAGTCACGATAGCCCTTAGTGGTCCCATTAAAAAATGTGATTTAAATGTTCCTACCTCGTTCAAGATGATCGTCAGTGTACAGCATAGTTTAATATTGAACAACTTTGGAAATCTTCTCCTCTGAAACCACTGAGCCAAATTGAACCAACTTAGTCCCAAACATATAAAGGATGGTCCCCTCTAAGTTTTGCGATTTTCGTGTTCATAACTCATACTCATCCAAAATGGCCGCAACGGAGGAACTTAGTTTAACATAGTACCATATGGGAAGTGTATTCAAATATCTTCTCTAAAATCACGGAGCCTATTTGCACCAAACCTAAAAGTACTTGGATGGTCCTTTTTTAAACTTTGTGATTTTTATGTTCTAACCTCATTAAGGATGCCACCAGCGGGAACAGACCTTTTTTTTAATTCGCTAGTGCAATTTTTAAAAATCAGAAAACAAAATTAACAGTAACTTCAGTATTGAGTTATTTGTACGATTCTAAAAATCATAAATGAGATTTTATTTCTTTTTTACGATTTTTAAAATTCACGATTTTTTTTTAAATTAGTTTGCTCGATTTTGTTGTTAGATTCTTGTCCAAAAAAATTGATCCTGAAATTTTTAATTTACTTGCCTAAAAAATGCCTTTGCGTCCGTCGTCCGTCCTCAAATTTCACAAAATTTATCCTTTAAAACTGCTGAGCTAATTGTAATCAAGCTTGTACTGAAGTATCACCAAGTATGAAGTTTTGAAATTGTGTTCGATTCGTCGAAAGACCAGACATAGCCGCTGTTGCTAAAAATAGAACATAGGGTTAAATTACCGATTTTTTCGAATTTGTCAATACACCATTTCGGATATAAAAAATCTGACTGTACAAAATGATCATCATGGCGTCATTTACCTGCCCTGCAATTTTGATGGAAATCCGTCTTGGACTTATCGTCCTATTTCTAGACAATTATCAAAATTTTAAGATATGGAAAAACTACAACAGATTAGTCAACTTTATTTGCGAAAAGGTTCAGCATTCTAAGTTCTATCCATCTATAAATTTTGAAGGAAATCTTAATTCCCAAGTAGGATTTATTGCCCTTTATTTGTCAAATTTTCGTAATTAATACAGTTTGTATTGTTTATCTCAAAAACAATTAGTGGTAAAGTTTAGATAGCAAAATTGGTCAGCTCATCAAGAATTACAATTTCTTCCGTAAATGATGGTTTACGGTGTGAGACGACCCATGTGAGATCGATGCGAGCGACCTCGTCGCCCATGGGTGAATGACCAATCATAAATGCTCAATTTTGTGATACAATAATCGTAACCATGACTTAATGTCATAAAACACCTGACGTCACAATGTAAGGTACACTCAAATGGCGACGACGCTACTCGCACAGTATAGGTTTCCAGATGTTTGTTGTCGTATTTTACGGAAGAAATAGCTACTTGCATTCGATCAAAATCAAAGATCGGAATATCTTTCACTCATGTAAGAAATTCTTCGTCTTATTCTTTCGTTTCGCTGCGCTCCACTCGAGATAGACGGAATTTCTTACATTCATGAAAGATACCCCGATCTTTGATCTGCTCTCATGTGAGAAGCCATTATTCTACAATTTTGAAAAAGGTCCACGTCTCATCCAAGATGACCAAAATTGGGGAACAGTTTAACATAGGAACATACGGGACAATGTTGTAAATTGTAACTTCTTGAAAAACGTTTCTTACATCAAGTTGATATTAACTAGTAATAGAAGTATGATGGTCATAAAACAAATGTAGGATTTTAGCAATGATCATCAATCCACTTCAGATTATTTTCCATTAGTCGTAAGACCAAACAACATGGCCGCTGTTGCAAACACTGGGTTTTTTTTGTTTTTTTTTTACACTCCCNCCCCCCCCCCCCCCCCCCCCGCAATTTTGAAGAAAATCTGAAAACTTGTATTGGAGTTATTGCCTTTTCCCCTAAATTATTCAAAATTTTATGAAATTTTCTTTTTATTCGTAAAAATAACTGTTAGAAGTCAACTTTAAATTTTTTCTACCCGCCTAGAAATGTTGAGGAAATTCGTAACACCTATGTAGGATTTATTGCCCTTTATGTGTCAATTTTTCTTAATTTTATTCATTTCGTCTTGTATTTTAAAAACGCTTTGAGATAGAGGTTTAGTTTGAATAGCAAAAGTTTTCAGCTTATCAAGAACTACAATTTCTTCTTTAACAGCTTAAAATCTCATCCAAGATGGCTGCCAGCGGGGAAAATAGTTTAACATAGGACCATGAAGGATAATTTTGTAAATTGTTACTTTTTGAAAGCTGTTTCGTTCCTCGCGTTGATAATAACTAGGCATTAATGACAGTAATATACCAGATTTATCCTTAAAGGGGAAACCTGGATAGGCCTAAAATTTCACAATCTTTTAAATTTTTTTTTTTTTTTGATATTTGCAGTATTTAATCTATATATGTCCGTTTAAACTTAAGGCAATTTACCGTTCCGTTTTGTGTCTAGTGGTCTCCAAAGATGGAATGTTTCCTCGTATTATTTGGTCCGTTCAGGACTTGCTTCTTGTGTTAAAATCGGCTCTTATTGAAATTATGCTTGATAAAAAATATCCAAAATGCAAAATTCAGTAAAATAGGCTAGATTGAAAGTAGGCATGAAATAAAATAATAAATCTCAATAGTCTGAACTAAAATACATAGGTGATTTGGGTCATGTAGTCTGAAAATTTTATCCAATTTTTATCAGTAATAAACACTTCTTGTAAAAAATTGAGTCGTTTAATTTTCACCAAAAACTGAGAATAGAACGGAAATTAGTTTATGTAAGACATACTTAAATTTGAGAAAAATCTACCATTGCATTTTTTTCAAATTTAGAATAAAGTTGGCAAAAATCAATAAAATTCCTGAAACTGTGCATTAAATTACCTCCCTTGAAAGAAATCTGAGTTTTATACATCTTTCATTATCATTGCACGAAATTTGGAGTTAATGTGCTAGTAAAAAATAACTGAATGTTAGGTAGTGATTTACATGACAAAAAGAATATTTATTTGATTTGTCAAATTTCTTTTTGCCATTTTCAAATTTTAAGTGTACCTATCGCAATGATGCTATTTATTTATGTAAGTACTATGAAAGTGAAAAAAAGAGTTATCTCCCCATACGCAAGGTCAACCCTCTTAAGCCCTATGAGAAATCTGATTTGATAAGTAGCCACCAGGTTAGTGATACAGGCTCACACGTGAGCCTCTGTTTAAATTGAATCATTTCAAAATCGTGCGAACGAATCGCGAAAATCGTACACACAGTTTAAAAAGTCGTATATACGCTTCAAAAATCGTACAAATGATGTAAATTGTGCAAATGCTTTTAAATTCGAACAAAACGATGTAGAAATTGTACAATTTTAAGAATTTGAAAAACCAGAAAAAGGGAAATGCTTATCCAAAGGATAAAAGTTCATTATCAGATGGTACTTATCATATTAGCACAAAAAGAAATCGTGTTTTCTAAATACCTCGTAATGTGCGAAAAAAAAAATGAATTAAAATGTGTCAAATAACCAGCTTTCACCCAATTTAACTTTGTGTCTAAATAATCAGCCTGCCACGTTTTGAAATAGCCATATCAGCCAATTGGTGTGGCTTTTTAATCACGGGTATGGTTGGAAGTATATAATAAATAGATTAAGACATCAGCACTGTAATAATACTTCGACCAATATCAGACCTCGGCTGACGCCTCGCGTGATATGGGATTCTCGAGATGATAATCCTGCTGATATGAAAAAGCTATGTATTAATATATATGTATACAATCAAATACAAAGTGATAACTTAAATATGTATGTCACGAATATATATATATATATATATATTATATCATTTGCAATATCAGCATGTAATTTCACTTCAATCGAAGCGTTGGGTGCAACCCTCCAAATTTTGCATTTTCCATTTAAGATAAAGTTGTTCAAGTGAAATCAAGTGAAGGCAAGTATATAGTAATGATTTTTGATGTTAGAAATCATTTGACCTTGAACATAACCTTGATATTTGTATACGGATGTTGTTGATTTGAGTTGTGCTACAAAAATGACGTTATATATACCAGGACTTATATCTGTTATAGTTTTCTATGTTATATTTTTATTGTTGGGGCTTTGGGCCGCATGGAAAACAAGAAAAACAACCAAAACTAGCGAGGATGTACTACTAGCAGGAAGGAGTATTGGAATGCTGTTAGGTATTTTTACTATGACTGGTGAGTAGCCATGTTTACTGTGTTAAAACCAAGAAAATAACAAAATGCCGAAATTTTAGTCAAATTTGAGTTTAAAAGATAATATTTTAACAATTACAATTATCTAATTAACAGTTTTTGCTAATTCTCATTATGTAAGCGCTGAAAATAAAAAAAAGATGACCAAAATTTTAAGACATTTCCAACATCAAAATTAGAATTAAAGAATATACTTATTATTTGAAATTAACAATGAAAGGATATGGAGTAAATGCAAATGAGACAAAGCCTCTACAAATACATGGTAATAATAAGCAATGGAACAACGCTTTTATTGTTGTTCTTCATCTTGAAGTCACCATGAGGCCTTCAACAATGAGTTTTACTCATACCTCATAGCAAGTTCAAGACGGCCCCTAGCACCGGTTTGAGCGGACTTCATTGCTAATTGTCGAGCAACGCTACATCCATGCTTTTTAACCTAATGATCCATGGATGCGGGATCGTCAACAAACATAAACTTATTTGGCAAAGTGTTCTTACAATCACTGTCATCCATTACCCGACAAAAAGACGATAGAAGACGATCACAACATTAAAACTACCACAGGGCACTCATCGAGCAAAATTGTAAGAAAACTTGGCATAATAAAATCATGAGATGTGGGCACAATAAACAGGTGGTCAGAATACAATATAAGATTACAAAAATTAAAAAAAGCCAAAATGTTAAAGTGTGATTGCGTATCCATACGAGAGATTCTCCCAAGAACAAGTACACCATAACTGAAATGTATATAGAGCATACATCTCTCTCACGGGGAATCTTTTTACGGACTCCACACTGCAGGAGAGACAAACTCCAGTCTAAATTTAACAATGAAGGGATATGGAGTAAATGCAAATGAGACAAAGTCTCTACAAAAACATGGTAATAATAAGCAATGGAACAACGCTTTTATTGTTGTTCTTCATCTTGAAGTCACCATGAGGCCTTCAACAATGAGTTTTACTCATACCTCATAGCAAGTTCAAGACGGCCCCTAGCACCGGTTTGAGCGGAATTCATTGCTAATTGTCGAGCAACGCTACATCCATGCTTTTTAACCTAATGATCCATGGATGCGGGATCGTCAAAAAACATGAACTTAACTGGCAAAGTATTCTTACAATCGCTGTCATCCATTACCCGACAAAAAGACGATAGAAGACGATCACAACATTAAAACTACCGCAGGGCACTCATCGAGCAAAATTGTAAGAAAACTTGGCATAATAAAATCATTAGATGTGGGCACAATAAACAGGTGGTCAGAATACAATATTAGATAACAAAGATTAAAAAAGCCAAAATGTGAAAGTGTGATTGTGTATCCATACGAGAGATATTCTCAAGAACAAGTACACCATAACTGAAATGTATATAGAAGTATATGTTACTAAAACACTTTAATGAATCTCTGGTTGTATTAGACAACTTGACTGACAAAAATAATTTAAAAAAAAAACACTTTGATTGGTCATTTGCATTTTTCATAACATTACTTTTGTTGTTAACGAAGTATGTGTTCAGATTTCAGCTTGCTATCACTTGAGTAAGTGATAATTTATAAAATATTAATGTTGTATAACTATTGTTCCATGAAATATGAAAGTATAATTATTATTAACAATAGTGCCTGTGGCAACGTTCTAACAACAAATGAACCTTTTATCTCTTATATCACATCACCATATCTATACATATTTAGGTAAACATTTTAGTTCACTCAACTTATTTCTTCGTTTTATTACAAAATGCACCCATTTAAGTATGTTATTTAACTCGATACACACAAATTCTCGTCACTAACATCGAGTTTCCAACAGCTAATGTTAGTTTTGGCCTAGAAATACATAGAAGTTTAGGATCCAGTGCGTTTCTGGAGATAAATTGTTTAATTTTCTTCACAAAAAACCATTTCTCGATGAAACCTGGTTTCTTGAACCAATTTAACTTAAGTTGTAGTTTACCATTATAATAACATAGAACGCTGAAGATGCATGGTTTAAATTTCTAAAGCGTACCCCAACTAACTGAAATCAAATCCTAAGCTAAACATTCCAATTCAAATTGCAGCCACTTGGGTTGAAGGAGGTTTCATCAATGGTACAGCTGAGGCGATGTACTCAAGTGGCTTAGTGGGATGTCAGGCTCCATTTGCATATTCTATATGTTTGGCTTTCAGTAAGTACATTTATATATACTAAACAGAATAAATTTTCTCAACATCCGAACTTATCTTAGAATTAACTGATATACATTACATAATTCATAATTTGAACATTGACTTATTTATGCAACTTCAAAATTCTTATCTATATTCTGACCAAAAACTAAAGGCTCTCTGTAGATCTATTTACTATAATGTTCGAGCTCCATTTTCAAGATTCTTTAAATTGGAGAAACTTACACGATTCGTTTCTACAATGAGAGCTAATTTGGTTAATTACATGCATATCTGTTTTGATAATGAAGTTAAATGAATGGCTAGGAAAAAATCTGTATATGTCATAAGAGGGAAGTACTTCTTTGTGAACGGTCAGAGGCTATCATTCTAACTCCTGCGTTCGAAACATAGCATTGATTTCACCAAACGAATCGTTTTCTTTCGATTGTTGATGTGCAATCTTTTATATCACAGAATTAATATTCATTGACCATAATTCTTTTTAGGTGGATTTTTCTTTGCAAAGCGAATGCGACAAAACGGTTATGCAACATTAATAGATCCATTTCAGCAGAAGTTTGGTAACTTTATGGGAGGTCTGTTATACATACCATCTTTAATGGGAGATGTGTTTGTTGTTGCCGCTATTTTAGGAGCTCTAGGTACCTTTTATTTAGACTTATTGTAGTTACACAAAATCCTTCTACTGTGTGTGTTTCCATATCCAGTTCTTTCAGTATGTAAATACCATTATTCAAAGCTCTTTAGGTAAGAAAATGTGTACAAGCTATGGCTTCCATAGAAAAAAAAAATGAAAAATCATGATATGATAAAGAGTTTCATAGGAAATGAATGCTCTTCAATAAAACGAATTTGTATTATTTTTACCCCTTTCATAATAGTATAGGGTTGTAATACCAGACATATTTGACCATAAGCCAACTTTTTTGTTGTAAAAAGAATCTACACATTGAGTAAATGGGGTGAGTAAATGGGAATAATTACAAAATAACTGATCAGATCAAGACCCGAAGTCCATAAGATAAAAAGACAAATCGGGTTGAAACCACCGGAAAAAATGTTGACCGCCATGGTCCTTAGTACAGGCATTGAAAAAGAAATGGTAGGATAAACTTATGGCATGCCAAACCTCCCAAGCTAAGTTGGAGTAGTTGTTAAAAAACAGATTGGTTTTTACACGAGTCTAAACTAAAAAATCCATCTTTTACCGAGTATAGCTCCTAGAAATCGGGTTGAAAGATTTAGTCTTTTAAGCGTTTGGATTCTGAATCATCTCTTACATAAATAATTAAACCTGGCTCATATGTCAAATAAGCAGTGATCTGAGCAAAGGGAATATTGAACTGAGATCAGCCAGTAAGGTAACTATTTTAATGAATTCTTGTTAGTGTTGTTTACATTATCCTAACCCTTGATTTTTTACATGTCCCCTTTGTCTTTCTATAATATAAATATGTAACAATATGGGACTTTTGAGTCCTATTCGCACCGAAAAAGTTCTATTACTACATTTTATTAGAAAATCAATACATTATTACATTGAGAGGGAATCACTAATTCATTAATACTGTTGAGCTAAGGGTGAGTTATATCTAATCTATTTGTAGGGTTTTGTGTTTCGTCAATTAAAAAGTTAAAGAAATGTCATATAGGAAAAAATATAAGTACACTTAAATTTCATAAATAGTTTGTATTTAGATCACTGTCTTGTAACCTGTACGGCAAATTCTGTTGAGTCATAATAAAATGGCGGATCATCCGAGCCCAATTAGGTTGACACCTCATTTTTCTACATTTTCACTCACTTGCCCTCGTTTTGCGTTAAGTTGTATTACTGTACAGAACCCGGATATAATGGGGAGTCTCCACACCAAGTGCCATAGACCAACGTTCACATATAAACTTGTATTTTATGTCCAAACTGAGAGTCCGAAGTGCTTTGAAAATTCGAAGCGTAATTTTCATGTTTGATTGAACTTTACAGCGAGTCATTCCACTTTGTCAAACAAAAGTGGATGTTTATAGTTTATTTTTGTACCAAACATTTTGATCAGCACACTCGGAAACTATAATTTTACCTGTAAATACCTGTAAAATGCTTTTTCGAAAAAACTGCGGTGTACGGCCGTGTCACCTCCAAATGTTTACATTTTTTACCTCGATTACGGTTGAGTCATTGTACGGTCGAGTCCAAATTTACAAATTCCTTAAGAAGTGTGCATGCAGTCGAGTCATTTACAATTGGTCAATATTACCTATGTTATTTTTGGATATCAATAGATTCGATGGATACTTGTCATAATCTGAACAGTTTAAAGACCGACCTTATAACTTGAAAGGAAGGCTTGTTTGTATTTTCTAAAAATATATCTCAATCCTGAATTTTGCGAAAAAAACAAAATGCGTTCAAAGATTAACTAGCAGTTTCGCTCATGTCGAATAAAATATTTTCATACTAGAACAGAACACCAAACAACTACTGTTTGTCACTGACAGTGCAGACATTTGATACCGATTATAATGTATTTAAAATCATAAAGTCAGCACAAGAACAACTTGTGGTTCAGCTGATCTATGTAGAATCTGAACCTAATGTAAATGAATAGCGAAACTTGTGACCCTGGCTTTAATGCCAATTGTTTCATTATATCCGAATAACTGACGAGTCCACCAAATTTTCCAGCAAATACTCGAAAAAAATCTTTTTTAATACCTCGACCAGAGAAGTATAAACATGTCTCTGAATATACTTAGTCACTGCTAATGTAGGAAATCACATATTTTGCGACATTTTCTTATCACATATTTTTTTATTAAAATAAACACCTTTCATGTTAGTACAATGTTACTTTGTAAATCAACAAATATCATCACAAACATGATACAGATGCATATGAAAATTGCATAACCAGAAAAGCATGTCTATATTATGGTGAACTATATTATCTAGCACTTCTGCTTCAAAAGATACATGAAGTTTAGGTTTAACAGACGACGGAAGTATAGACAAACGCACAGGCAACACCTTTTAAGCTTTATCACATGCCAATTGTAAAAACAAATCCGTTGAAGAAGATATCAGTTTCTTCTCAATAATAGGAACAGAAGAAAGTCGTTGATTGACAAGAATTCGCCAACTGCCCTGTCCTATCAGGAGTCCGTCAGGGTTCAGTACCTGACAAATGCCTCTTCTTCATATATATCGACATTATCAAGCAAAACGTGTCTCTTCGCACACCGTACCATCGTCTTTTTTACAATCAACTTACAATTTGACTGTAATTGCTATTCAATCTGATCTAGACGAAATCTTAAAATTGCAAGAAGACTAGTTAACGTCCTTCAACACGGTAATCATTCACATATCTAGGAAAAGAAAACCAGTACATTTTTAATATTCTCTCCGTAACAAAATTCTTAAATCAGTGGACAAAGTATCATTGATCTAACCTTTACCAAATATTAATCCTGGAATAGTCACAAAAATTACATTACAAACAAGGCAAATAACACTTTTAGATTCATCAAGCATGGTGTAAAAACCAACAATCTCAAGAACAAGGACCTAGCATATAACACCTATGTAAGGCTTCAATTAGAATACTGTTACATAGTTTGGGATCCTTTGCAACAAATGTGTGTCCACAAATTAAGAAAGTTCAAATAGGTACACACTAAATCAACACAACTACCAATACAGTGTAACCAAAATGCTACAACAACTTAACTGGTCTGCCTTACAACAGCCTTAACGATTTCTCTTCACTCAGTTATAGAATAAGAAGCAACCTGGTTAATATAAACTGTCAAATTAAACTCATTTCATCAAGAGATCATAAATGTATGCTGTCATATTCACCAAGAAAATACCACCCCTCATCCTTCTTTACTCGCACCATAAGACCTATCATCATGGACTGCAACCAATCATCTACAATTAACTAAATTCTTCGTTTTTTCAGCATTCTTGCACAAAAAAATTTTTTTTTTCCCAATGTGTCTTCTAGTATATTCAACAGATTGAGTTAAATGAGTATCACGTAGATATAGATGTATTGAGGGAGTGGGTTTGGTATTCTGTTCTTGTAAGCAAATATTTTATTCACGATGAATGAAACTTTCGGTTAATTGTTGAACGCCTTGACTGTGTTTTTTTTTCTGAAAATTCAGTATCAAAATATATATTTAGGAATACAAACAAGCGTTCCTTTCAAATTAAAAGGTCAGTCTGTAAACTCTTGAGTAAATGACATGTATTCTGTCTTTTAATATCTTCTACTGATATGCAACAATAACAGGTAATATATTGACCAATGACTAAATACCGAAGTTACTGTGAATTTAAATTCTGCATATGCGCATTTCGACAATTCATGTCTCTTCAGTGCAGATAAACTCTAAACGTTTGGAAGACCAAATGACTCAACTGCATGCACACTTCTTACGGAGTTTGTAAATTTGGACTCGACCGTACAGTGACTCAACTGTAATCGAGGGAAAAATGTAAACATTTGGTGGTGACACGGCCGTACACCGCAGTTTTTTGAGAAATCATTTCACAGGTATTTACAAGTAAAATTATAGTTTCCGAGTATGCTGATCAAAATGTTTGGTACAAAAATAGACTATAAACATCCACTTTTGTTTGGAAAAGTTTAATGACTCGCTGTAAGGTTCAATCAAACATGATAGTTTCGCTTTGATTTTTCAAAGCACTTCGGACTCTCAGTTTGGACATAAAATACAAGTTTATATGTGAACGTTGGTCTATGACACTTGGTGTGGAGACTCCCCATTATAATAGGGTTCTGTACAGTAACACAACTTAACGCAAAACGAGGGCAAGTGAGTGAAAAGGTAGAAAAATGAGGTCTACCTAATTGGGCTCGGATGATCCGCCATCTTATTATGACTCAACAGAATTTGCCGTACAGGTTACATGACAGTGTAATGGAGAGTTCCTATCTCGAAGCTTACATTGCAAAACTACTCATCAATTTAAGAAATATTCAAAATTTTATTATAAATTTTAGTTTATTGTGTTCATTGCGTTTTTGTAGGTTCATCGTTATCAGTCATCTTGGATATAGAGTACAATATTTCTGTAATAGTGGCCGCAGCTGTGGCAGTGATGTACACATTTTTCGGAGGGTTATACTCAGTGGCATACACGGACGTTTTACAACTTATATTTATGTTCTTAGGAGTGGTATGTAACATATTGTCTGTATTAGCATGCAGAAAATTGTTTGAGTATAAAATCAATTTCATATACAATATGATCGCAAATTTTAGCGCTACAGAGAAAGCCGTCACATTCAAGCTACACCATGTTAAACCGATTTAACCTTACCTCCTAGAAGCAATTACCTATGTTGTATTTGGTATTCCTTGTAAGAGTGGTCTTATACTCTTTGACAAAGTCGAACTCTAAAAAAGGATTAATATATTTGATTTAAAATTTTTACTTCTAGGCATGTCTTGAAGCTTATGATGCAACAAATTTAAGCTCAGCTGTGCAAAATATTGTTATTAGCTCCTTTTTCGGTTCTTTGCTGTGAATTTGTATCTTCTTTTTGGGGGTAATACTTCTATTCGTTGATATGTTTTCATTTACTTTTAAGTCGAAACAGATTTATTTGGAGTTGAAATAACATTTTCTAGTTGTAAAATTGAAAATTAATTATGAATAATTTGTAAGTAACATTAAGAGATTGTCGTGATAGTGATAAACCGTCAATTTCAACAATGCACGTTGTCAAAAAGAATAAAAAATCTCGAAAAAAATCGTTAATACGACTTTTAAAAAAATTTCGCTTGCACTATATTTTGAGTTCTTTTGTACGGTTGTACGATTTTCATGATTCATCTGTACGATTTTAAAATCGTAAACACGATTCGTTTGTTTGATTTTTCTTCAAATTCGTTTGTACAAAAAAAATTGAACAGGCGATTTTAAAATCGTACAAATGAATTTACAATATCGGAAACCCTGTTTAAATCTTACAAACGATTAAATCGTACAAATAACAGAACACCGAAATTACTGAGAGTTCAGTTACAAATAATAAAATTGTACAAATGGTCTCAAAATCGAAGAAATTATTTGAAATTGTACAATCTTAAAAGTCAGAAAAAAGAAAAGGAGAATTTATCATTCAAAATTCATTATCAGATGGTACATTGTACAATATTATGTACAATTGAACAACTTCAGTAGAATACCTAAGGAACCAGGGAAGTGATCATCACAAAAATCAAAGTCCACAAGACATGGCAAAAGCAGGCTACAGAGAAAAACAAAGACTAAACAAGGACGTGACACAGCCATAATGTATGGAAATAAAAATGACAGCATTAAGAACTAAGAATGCAACCAAACTTTACAGGAATTATGTATGGATGGTCTTAAACTTAGATTGCTCATTTTGTTCTGATCCGATAAAAAAGGAGGACGGTCAGTGCGCAACATAGTTTAACATTGGACCTTATTGGAAAATCTTCATTTTCACTATCTACTCTGAAACAATGGAAGCAAACTGTATTGGAATAATGTATGGGAAGATCTTATCAAAATTGGATCCAACCAAAACATGGATGCAAGTATAGAACATAGCTTAACATAAGACTCTATAGGAAAAACGTTTTTGGTCATCAGCATAGGCATGGCTTAGAAGCATCTTAGTCAGGTGAGCGATACAGACTCAGTATCTGATCCTCTTGATATTAGGTCATTGTTGTTCTAGATAGTAATGCCAATTTGCGTTTTCCATACTATTATTCAACCTCTTAGTTTTTCATATATTAAGCTGTATTAAATACTGTGACCATTAAAATACAGCCTTTTGAAACAATTTACTACTCATAATTCTTAAAGATCTATCGCTACCAGTGTCTGTTGGTTACAGTTCAAACGACTCGTTTACGGCCATGTGGGGTCTAACATTACAAATAATTCTTAGTGTAGTCGTTTTCTTTTATTTGATGACAAGTCAAAAAGATTTGTACTCAAATACTGTGAATTCATTTAATTTCGTGGGTACCAATTTTCGTGGGTATAAAAAAAAGACATTTCGTGGTGTACGTAAATTCGTGGATTGCCACTTGTTCCAAGAAAAAAAAATAATTTAAATTTATACAATAAAGATTATAAAAATCATGGCTTCAGTTCCATCAGTACTGATGTCAAAACACCAAAATTCAGAACTGTACCTGTAATTAAAGTGACACCTGTAATTAATAATTCATAGTAATGTGTAGATATTTTGTGATTAGGTAACCATCTGACATAATCGTACTCCATTCGTTATTTATAAATAGACACTTTTATTGATTGCAAAATAAACATGTCTTTTTCAGCAGAGCATAATAAAACTTTAAAAGTTTAATTAATAATATGATATAAAAACTGAATTGAGATGGTTCTTGTCCAAACTTCTTAACTGTAAATCAACACTTTAGCGTAATTGATAAACAAAACCGCTAATTTGTTAACTGGGAAACACTTGTAAATAAAGCATTTTAACTGATTTTGCTGCTTTTAGAGGTTCAAGAGAATGCATATTTACTTATTGTTGGATATATCAATTAGTTTGGGGCTAAGGTACAAGTGCAAGGTTTATGGCCTTCGTTTATCAGGTCCTTAATTATGTTCATTCATTTTGTGTTTGAAACTTGCACAAGAAAATCACATTTCGTTGAGTATTTGAATTCGTGGTTTGGGGACACCCACGAAAACCACGAAAATTGGTACCCCACGAATAAAAATGAATTCACAGTAATATGATTTGATCAACATGGCTGATGTCAGGCGTATCGACAATGCCTTAAAACTATCACATGGCCGATGCGTTTTTACCTTCATATTAAAAACTCGAAACTTGGGTATTTAAGTGATTTGTTCGCTATTGCATGTCTTCATTTTACTTCATTTTATATTTAACTTAATCGTTTGTTTCATTCCTTTTTAAAGCAATACTAGATACTGCCGAAATACTCGGTAACTTTTTTTTTACTATCTGTGTTATAGTAAGTGAGAACCGAACCGTCAATCTTAAACGGATAACTCCAGGACAATGACAACATCGAAGAAAACAAAAAAAAAAAACCAAAAAAAAAACAAAAACAAACAAAAACAAAAACAATAAAAAAAAACAAAGACGTAACATGAGTATGACACTGGAAAGAAAAAAGAAGGTGAACAACTCGGACCAAATATTTTAGTATATTTTTATCTTTGATTGGATTACTGTACATTTGTTCTTATCTCTTAATTCACTTTATATAAATGCACGGAGCCTAACCTCTACGCAATATTGTCTATTGACGAGACATGGACAAGTTCGTAATAGGCTCGAAGCGTCTCAACACAATGTAGACAGGAAAAGGTAAGAAAAACTATAGTTTCCTCTACAAATACAATAAAAGTAACACACTCATTCGGAGAAATGTCCTTTTATTGATTCAAAGACATTTTCAAAATAGTAAAACTGCTTGCCAATATCTTGTTTACTTTGCATAATGAATGTAAATCGCGAACACGTACAGTTTCCGAAGTCAATTTAAAGACCTAAAATATATATTAAGTAACAATTGTATACGTCTTATAGTCATATCGAAATGGTATTCAAATAATATTTGTAAATGCATTTTGGTTTATACCATAAGTAGTCTATGGTCAATGTTTTTGGAGTACAAGTAAAAAATGTGTTGATGCGTCCTAGTACAAGCCAGTAAATTAAAGGATGCATACTGTTATCCTTTCAGATAATGGGAAAAGAAAGAGCAATTTAACAACAGGATAAATCACATTCTTTTTTTCGGAACTGTTTAATCATTGCATTTTTACAGTGCACCTTTGTATCAAATATTAGTTTGATTTCATGCATTGATGTGTAAAACCTTCTAGGTCATGGGTTCAAACCCAAATGAAAACTACTTCCATTTTGAGGAGACCTGATGTAGCTGATTCATGAGATGTAAGCATTCATGAGATGTAAGCTGATAAAGCTCCTAAAAACACCATTTTTATATGCAAAATATTGCAAGCTGCCCCAGTAAAGAGTTGGGGATCGATTCATCTGCAGTTTATCTCGCACATACTGTATCGACACTGTCAAAAGAGGAGGTCATTGCAAATCAGAAGTCGGTTATTAGTTCCTTTGGTATGTCAGTTAGTGGGGTATCTTGTGATGTTCTATGCTTGCATTTACAGCAGTTTATTGCATGTTCAGCAATATGTACTACCTATGAAAGCTTATTTGGGTCACATAATGTGGTGCAACATAAAAAAAAATCAACACAAATCGTGGCCACGAGATACAAATCGTTCCCACGATTTGACAAACTGTGGCCACTAGTAAACAAATCGTTCCCACGATTTAAAAAATCGTAGCCTCGGGAAACAAATCGTCACCATAAGCTGATAGATCGTGACTGGAAATTTATTTCCGATATGAAATCAGGAATTTTTCCGGAGTCTAATTCGTTTCACATTTACTCGATTGTGACTATTGTACCTGGTGTGACTTTTTGTTTACGGGCAACATGGCGGGTAGCTAATTAGCTGCTAACTTCGCTTACTCAATTACTTAGAAGTACTCTTTTTGGGTCTGTGTTGCTCAATTTGATCATACAGTTGAATGTCTGTGTTTATTGTATTCTCTGTTTTGTTGCCAGTACTGATTTTGTCTTTGTCTTATGGATTTCATGAGTCCTGGATTGTTCTTCGGTATTTTCTTCCCTTTCTTTAATTTTTTGCTAATATGTTCAATTTGGTCCGACTCCTCCGTTTTTGTCTTGTACGAGCTGCATCCATAGTTATTGTACTTGTCCTATCAAAACACAACTACATTGAAGTTTAAAACGAAAGAATAGACTTATAAGTATAGACTTATATTAATTGAAATGTATAAAAATTGTATTCAAAAGAGACAAAAATTACCACAAGCTGTATTCTGTGTATTGTTCTTCGTTATGTACACGTAGTCCGCAAACAAGCATCAAAATACTCATATGTTATGCAAAGTAAACTCGAATACTAGTGTGGGTTGAATAATCGTTCATGCACAGCCATTTTAGTCTTATAGTTGACTTCCGAATGGGTATTTTCAATTTTGCACAAGGTTTGTTAAATTTCGATAAAATGCAGATTTTTGTAATAGATTTGGAAATTCCGAGCAAATAAAGGCGTATTTGGGACGCTCCGAGCCTTGACGTAAAGGTTATGCCCCGTGAAATGGGAATGGTTTATTTTGAATCCGAAGCTAGAAATAATGAGTCGTATTGTCAATTGTCAGAACTATTGAGCTTTTCAGAACCCTTCTTGGCTTTGTTTATATTGTCGTTAGAGCTGTCAATTACGAGATTTAGACATAAACGATGTATACCTTTTAATTGTATCACTACAACAATTTGAAATGACATCCGAAAATGATGACATCGTGTGTATCTTATTTAATGCATATGACATAATGCAGTGATTGGTGTAAAGTTTATATAACCTGTTATGTAATTCTACTTTCAATTTACTTTGTTCATTTATATACAAATAGGTTCCGGTCTACAACAAGCCATTGTCACCATAATTACCATAATTGTCATAAGGGTGTTGGGATAAAGCTTTAAACCTGTATTTGGTTTTATTCGTATGTTTATTTTACTGTAAGAAAACATGACAGATAAAGGGGAGGTTTTGAGTACCCATAAAACGGTGTAAACCTACAACTGATGGTTCGTAGTACCTGGTACCAAGTACGACTGTCCGGAGTTCCCATAGTTGTTTATGTTTGTCTTTTGTCTAATTTGTGTTTTCCTGTGTAGTTCTCTGGCTGATTGTAGCATGTTATTGTAATTTTCAGTCATTGTAGATGTTTCCTGTACCCCCTTATAAGATTATTATTTTTTATGTATTTAGTAAATAAAGAAAGTACTTTACCCCTGTAGGTAATCACTCTTCACACCAAAATATTTCATATTGACTCCCTGGTGATTTTTGTTAGTGCAGAGTTTTTATTCTAAATAATTTTCCTGCCATATCATTTTCATAATGCCCAGGTCACAAGGCGCATTAAGCAATTGTCAGTCCACGACGACGGAAATACATCATAGCTTTAAAAAATAGTAATGGCGCATTACATGATACCCCGCCACGTTTCACAAAATTTCAGTTTAAGGAGGCATAACTCTAGAATCCTGTGTACTTCTGAACCCAAAATTATACTTGGCCTGTGTTTTATGGCAAACAACTTACATACAAAATTAGAGGACAGTATGTTATTAAGTTATCAGTCGGAAACCCTATAATTTGCAAAATTTCAAAGTTTCAAGGGATAAAATTCCAGAACCCCTTGGACCTCTGAACCAAAAAATCGAATTTGGTCTGAGTTTTGTGGTACACAAGTTACATACAAAGTTTGAAGGCAATATATTATTTCATTCACAAGTTATGAGTCAGAACCCCCAAAATTCGCAAAAGTTTCAAGGGGCATAACTCCAGAACCCCTTGGACCTCTGAGTCCAAATTCGAACTTGGCATGTGTTTTGTTATTAACAAGTTACATACCAAGTTTGAAGACAATATATTATTTCATTCACAAGTTCTCAGTCGGAAACCCTAAAATTCGAAAAATTTCGAAGTTTAAAGGGGCATAACTCCAGAACCCCTTGGACCTCAGAACCCGAATTCGCACTTGGCCTGTGTTTTGTGGCTAACAAGTTACATTCCAAGTTTGAAGACAAAATATTATTTCATTCACAAGTTATCAGTCGGAAACCCTAAAATTTGAAAAATTTCAAAGTTAAAAGGGACATAACTCCAGAACCCCTTAGACCTCTGTACCTAAAATCGAACTTGGCCTGAGTTTTGTAGTAAACAAGTAACACACCAAGTTTGAAGATCTTATGTCATTTTGTTCACAAGTTATCAGTCGGTAACCTTCGGGGGACGGACGGACGGACAGACGGACACACGGACGGACACACTACTGAAGGTATCATATAATACCTCGCCACTTCGTTTGGCGGGTATAAAAATACCATATCCAAGGGTGGGTTTTAAATTTTCTTTTTTTCCTACATTTGGAGAAGTTTCGTCAGGAGGAATAACACTGTTTTTTTTCTAATTTTCTTTAAAATTTTATTTCCTTGCTTTGTGCCGTCTCATGTCATTGTGTTGTCTTTGTTTTTGGTGTTCACGTTTTTGCCATGTCTATGGACTTTGATTCGTGTAATGATCACATTCCTTGTTCCTTTAGTATTCTACTGACGTTGTTTTTGAATAAATAACTTTTTTTTCTTTTGTATATAATCTTAAAACCTGATCGTTGAAAATATTAAAAATACAACAAAGCTAGGTTAAGGGCTTGACAGCAAATTTTTCAGAGATAAACAATGTACTTGTTCCAGACCATACGCATATTTGGACCGTATGCGTATACTCATATGGTCCGACCGTACGCGTACGGTCGGACCATACGCGTACGGTCGGACCGTAGTATACATATACTGTCTGCTACGAGCTGGACCATACGCGTATATTTAGATCGTTTAAGTACAAACACTACATTCGTCATTCAAACAAAGAAGTAAGTTACAGTCAAAACTGATAGCGCTAACTATTACTGAAAACCGTATAAATTTTTTGGTCTTTATAAAAACATAAATAACTAATATAACTGAAATGAAATTATAGAAGCAGTGAAATAAAAAAAAATATTTTCACCATTTCACACAAATTTTAAAGGTAATACATAAACTTCATTTTTACAATGAGAAGTTTTGTTCGTGGACAGAGGGTATTCCTTTTTTGGAACACTGTGTTATTTCCACTGTTATATTTATTCAGCCGTCCCTTTACGAGATTTTCGGATTTGCATCTTTTTTGGGGTACATGGTAAAAATGTTGTTGTTCCTTATAGGGGGTATTCAATGCTTTTTTTTGAGGATTTTCAGACAAGAAGACCATATATTTTTTTCAATTCATATTCCATTTATTTTTTACGAAACTTTGGGTTTTTTTTTATTATTATTCATCTCAAATAACGTTTAATTAAAAAGTCAATTTTATAAAGGCAACTCCAAAACATAATTACAGTAAAGTACATTTTTATTTTTCTCTTATATTTTCTTTAACGATAATTTTCTCTAACGGAAATCTTGTTTGTTTCTAAACATAAGAGCCTATTGTATTGTATACGGTATCCGAATTTATTGATATATTATCCAAGAACACTCAAGACTTTGAAATAGCCAGACCGTACGCGTACGGTCGGACCATACGCGTACGGTCCGACCGTATGGGTATTTCGAAAAAATACTCGTATGGTCCGGACCGTGCGCGTACGGTCTAAATACGCGTATGGTCTGGAACATACTCATATTATTGTCCGATGCAATGGACAGTTAAGGACGCATCCCCCGCCCCCGTTTTCTAATGCCTTTAGCATTACTTTTCATATTTCGATCAATTTCAGGACACGTACATTTGTATTTCTTAAATATAGTTGTTCTTCTAACATATGACCCTTTTGGCAATCTCGCCTAGACAATAAGAAACAATGAAGAACTAGAACAAAACATAAAAAAAACATTGAATTAATAAATACCATTAACATTATAAATACGCATGCCAAAATACAAAATGTTCAGTAGCCAGGTACCGATTTGTCTTGGTACCGCTGGCCCGAAACCCGATTTTAGCTGGACACTTGCAACATCTAAATTTAACATTTTTTTGTTCAAAACTAAGGAGTATCTCCCTCTTGCATTGCTCCTTCCTTAGCTAAATCCAAAAAAGACCGAAGTTGCATAAAAACAGTAAATTTCGTTATGCTGTACACGTGTTTCAAGGAGTAACCTCTCATCAGCAGCATTAAAATCAAATAATAAGGAAAGCCATAATCCAAAAGTAGTTCAAAAAGAAGTACTCATTTCCAAAAATATCGAAATACGAAGCCAAATTCAGTACCAAGGACATCTACCGAGTGCCATACACATAATGAAGCCTCGGCATTTTAAGTGTTTAGAATTTTGATAAAAACAGTATATTTCTATAACACGCAAGGTCAAATTTTCATGTCAGACAAGTCTGGCTATTGGGCTGGTGAATACCCTCGGGGACCTCTGGTCCACCAGCAGTGGCATCGGCCCAATGGTTCAAAATATAAAAAATACCGAAGTTGCATAAAAACAGTAGATTTATTATGGCTCTTCTATTTCCATCTGATTGATCAGCCTTAAAACATATTTCGGTTTATGGATTTCCAAATATTTTGATGTGATCTGCACTGAAGAGACATATAAGTTGTCGAAATGCGCATATGTAGGATCCAAATTATCAGCAAATATGGTATTTTGTCATTATAAAGTAATGATTTAGTTTTTTACTTAACTCTGAATCTATTCGAAAAATTGCATATTTTTAATCCGCCGTTTCAGAAACTAAAGCATTGTGGATAGACCGTACAACAAAATAATTTGATTTGTCAAGAACGTAACTAATACAACGTCATTGGCTGAAAATTGATTGTTCATACATCAAAATTTGAAATACAATCACTGTTCCCACAATTCCTTAGTTTCTGAAACGGCAAATTGGAATTATTCGTATTGCAAATTCAGCTACAATTCACAATATAGAAGAAAAAAATAAAGGTTTTTATGTTGCTAGCTCTTCCATTGGTCTCAACAGACAATAAGACCGACGAACTTTTTGTTTTTTTACAAAAAGTAAACTTTCTCTATGATGTTAATTATTAGATAAATATATTAAAGTGCTGTAGTAAGTAAATGAGTCAGTGTTACAACGAATACTCCAATGACACTGGCTACGTCGGAAAAACAAAGTGAGAACCGAACCGTCAGTGTAAAAACGAATACTCCAATGACACTGGCAATGTCGGAAAAACAAAGCAAGTGAGAACCGAAGCGTCAGTGTCAAAACAAATAACCCAAAAACAATGGCAACGTCGTAAAAACAAAGAAATAAAGACTTAACATAAGTACGGCACAGAAAAGAAAAATGAAGACACACATAGATGAACACAGATCCGATAAAAAACCACGGGTGCACCTGTAGAGTAAGCAACTCTGGTTTCATAGAAAACCGGCCTTGTTGGACATGGCAATTCCGTTTGGAAAGTCAAGACCTGCAGAAGAAAAACAACGTTAGATGTAAAATTATTTATCTGTTGCCATGTTGGAAACAGATATCCAACAGCGGTCCACGAGATCGTGATGGCGCCCTTTAAACGTCTGTACTGACGACTTCAAGTTGTGGATAACATTCCCCTGTTTGAGCAATCAATATTTTTTTTAAATTATTTTTGATATAATATGAATTTTAGTGGTTGGCAATTCCATTTGCACTTACAAATGACGCTGTAGGAGATTTATCTACAAATTATACTGAAGTCTGGGTAAAAGAACTTGATCCATCTACATCAGGTATTTTTATTGACAATTGGCTGCAGATGGTACTTGGAGCTATTCCATGGCAGGTGAGATTGAATAAGCTACGATTTAATGAAACAAATGAAGGGATGACATATTGAATATATTGTATGTTAAAGGAGGGTTTAAGTATTTAAAAAAGAAGACATTTAACAATTCTCTGCGGACAAGCAACAAGACAGTTCCATAAAAGCATTTAATATTAGTATAAACTGCATGTGACGTTGTGAATAATGATCTATTTTCTGATAATTTAATTATGCAAGTTTTGAAGCTGATTTTTAAAACAAAATAATGGTATTCACAAACCCAATAGTCAATACTTCGGTGCTGCCCCGAAAACCAATTTTATTTAAAAACTTTCAATATCTAATTTCAAGAAAAAATTGTTTATCTCCCTACCGATAGCTCTGTCCTTTGTTTATTTTGTCTTTCCTTTTTGGATCATATTGGTAATTTGTTCTCTATCAGCTTTTACACATTTTTCGATTGATGTATTTTCAATGCTTTGATTTTATCTGCATTGAAGAGACATACCTTGTCGAAATGCGCAGATGCAGAATTTAAATTCACAGTAACTTCAGTATTTTGTTATTTTACATGTGCATACAAACAAATAAAGCATGTATGCATTGGAGGGGGTTGACACTTTTTCGATGATTGTCTGGAGAGAAGGTAAGTCTGAACAATATCTATACGCAATTATGTAATACTGCTTTATACCACGTAACCCAGCAATAAATAGGCTACACGATGGGTAACAGAATAAATGTCCAAAGACTGTAGTTTTACTGAACACTTCAACATAATTTTAAGCTTTTGGGTAAAAATCATATTATATTCAAAGGTACTTGAAACAAAAGACATTAATTTAAAAGATATCCAGTGTTTATATGATTTCGGTCTACAAAAAATGTATGTCCTAATTGCGAAAGCAAATGGGACACGCGCTTTAGTAAGAAAATTGAGTGGGACAAAACCTGGAAATCTATTCGTTTTAATCTAAGTAATAGGAAAGCAAGAGATCTTCAGTGGAAAATTATACATAATATTATTTACACTGAGGATCTCTTGTCCAAAATGAATAGATCAGACGGAAAATGTCATTTTTGTAATGAGATTGAAACCTTAGAGCATCTCTTTGCTCACTGTGAAATAATTAAAGATATTTGGATAAATATTTTCAATAAAATAGATGTTTTATGTGCGACTGCAAATACAGATCGCATAGAAAATACGGTTGAAAATATTATTTTAGGAACGCGCAAGCTAAATTTGAAAACACTATATTAAACACAGTTAAATGGGCTATTTGGAAAAATAGGAATATTGCTAAATATCAGGGAGTAAATATAACAAAGGAAAGCGTAATGAAAAGTCAATCATGAACTTAAGTTTATTTTAAATTCAAATAAAAAAAAGAAAAGGTCAAGTATTATGTGAATTTATGAATGTATTTTTTGACCCATGATTCTTCTGTAGATTGTATAGCCACATGCTTTATTTATGTATCAGTATCTTTCAAGTTATTATTTAAATTACTATGTAATATCTTAAAGCAAAGTACATGTTTACTTACTATTTCAATTTTACTAATCCATGAATATATATATAAATACACAATACACATGTATTCATTCA
>MJUU01004646.1:5905-28797 GCA_002080025.1 Modiolus philippinarum | reverse complement strand
AAAAAAAAAAATTGGTTGATTGATTGAATATTGTTTAACATCTTCTCAGCAATATTTCAGCTATATCAAGACGTGAACAAGTTTGTCAGTAAATAATTACTTCGGGTTATGGAAAGGGCAATGAGACGGGAAATTCTGACTGCCACTGGAAAAGTAGGGTGAAATCGTCAAGGGCGGGGAATTTAGCCTTGTAGCACCTACGGACCACCCCAAAAAGAGCTTGCTACAAGGGTTCTTTGACGTGCAGGAAGCGTGGCAGTTCTTCCAACACGTGGACCTGAGTTTACATCCCATCCGAAAGATGGGTTGTGTATTTATTAATCCCGCACAACCACGGAATGGGTCCTATTTCCCGGGACCCTCGGGGTCAGCCTCCGTTTAGGAGGGGTCACACCCCGCGAGATACTAGTCCTATTTCTATATCCCGGGGTTCGTTGGGGTCCTCTGTTAGGAAGACTCATACTCCAAGCTCAGAGGATGCTGCGGGCCTATTCATAAGCCGGGACCGCGCACGGCGGCAGTTCCAACGACACTGGAGAAAATACCATATAGAAAGGATACGTGTCGTCCCATGCTTAGCATGCACCCAGTCTTTTGTACGGCGTTTGGAATTAAAAAAGCATCTTTTGAAGGAACATAACTATCAACCAAGAAATGCTCTGTCGGCTGTGTCTGCATCATCAACAAGATTCATCAATAATGACAGATACTTATACCCTGGTAATGTGGTTCCGCCAATTGCTCGTAGGAGAAATTCAGATATAATAACTGAAGAAACAGAGGAAGAAATTCAATATGTACAGTTTGGTGAAGGAGTTCCAGAGATATGGAATATGAACTTGAATTCATTGATGGGGAATGCCATATGAAGTTAGTAAAAAAAAAGAACCCTGAACTTTAATAATGACTGTTATATTGAAGTTTTAAAGGTCTGATATTTTTACAGCTATATATGTTCATGATGTTTACTTTATTTATATACAGTAGTTGTATTTTATCATTTTGATTCAAAATTTATTTATTTTAACCCTGTGTTTAGACCATTTTCATTCTTTCAATGGTCTAGGTGGGGGGAGTGTAACGGGTACCCCTTTGTGATAATGAATTTTAAGTGAACTTTGATAGTTTGGTTACCTGTTCTCAATATTGATTTTACTCATCATTGTAAGCTTTTAAGGCTAAAAACTCTGTTTAAAAGGGTTTAAAATTCTTAAATTTGACTTCAGATTTCTAAATTTGCAATGTCCGACTCACGAGGAGTTCCGAGAATTATTCTCGGTATTTTAGGTTTTACACTTGGGGAGCGTTCGGAGCTCTTATTTGTGTATGTTTTTGAAATCGAGGCATATCAAACTTGTATCATTTATTTCTATTGGATGTTTAAATGAAAGCTAAGACTTTATTTGCTGGCTAAATTTGGCATCATGTTACTAAAATTAATTTTCTGAGAGTATTTAAACCCTCTGGAATTGATGTTTGTCACTTTTACAGAAAAGTCACTCTCAAGGTAGGTTCCTATATTACTAGGACTTTCAGCCTTCTTCTACAGTGGTCTATAAAGACTGGTAGAATGTAGCGTCGACTTCGGTTTTTTAAATTTTGTTGTAAATAATTATTTTGCTTTTCTGCCACATCTTTTTTTAAGGTTCTGGCTATTTTTCAAAAAGTATAGGGAATTTTAAGTTTAAAAAGGGGAATTAGCTTTTGTCCGTCTACTTACGAGCCAGTAATGTAAATTATCATTTAAAAGGAAACCCGTAAGATGGCGAGTTTAAATTCCGTTTTCCCTGTCCTAAATTTAGGTTTTGCCTCTTTCAATTGAAAGTTTTGTTGTTCACTTTTTTTTCTGTTATGAAATGAATTTATGTACATTTCACTAATTAAATCATAAAACTTCATCAGAATTGATTCTTTAACATAAAGAGGATAGTAACTTGGATCCCAGAGGACGAACCTAATTTTTATACAATGGAGAAGCTTCTATAAATTAGAAACAGTGAACCTTGGATTTCTAACATTGAACCATCAAGAGATATTTACAAACTAAATAGAAAGTGTATAAATCAGCGTCGTCAAAGCCATATGTTGCCCTTCTATTTTCCCATCCGCAATCATAAAGAACTTAGTCATGGTTTTCTAAATAGCAAGACCATCACTTGGCGTCGTCAAATCCTGATATCCTGATTGCCCTACATGGCCCTGTTGTTTGAGCCAGTCTCTGTTTACCCTTTAGAGAAATTCTCCATCAGCTGTGGACCACTATAGAAATGTTCAAGGTAGAAATGTTAAAATAATTGGCTAAATGTTTTGACTTCCGGTTTTTGAATTGTTGGATTTTCTTGTCTCGCTTGAAATTTATTGTCAGACGCTTGGAAAGGTTGGTTGTTCATTATTATTAAGACTTTTCGAAAATAGCTCCGGTATTGAGAAGCTTTTTTTTCAAAGCGGCATGTGGAAGCGCCAAACAAAACAACAATAATTCTATGTTCCTTAAGAATCCAAGCTGCACTTAGGGACAATGAGAGTGATATCCCATCGTCCACAATTAAAACTCAAATCTAGTGTTTTGGTAAGGGTGCTTTAATGATATCTAATATTAACTATCATATAAAAGCGCATATACAGAAAATAAATCCAGAGTAACTTCAGTATTTTGGTATTTGCTACCACTGGGTCGATGCCTCTGCTGGTGGACTGTCAGTCCCCGAGGGTATCCGCCAGCCGAGTAGTCAGTACCTCGGTGCTGACCCGAAAGGCGATTCTATTTGGAACCTTGCAATATCTAAATTCTTGTAAATTTTGTAGGAGTATCTATCTCGCGCAAAGCTCTGTCCTTAGCTGATTTTGGCTTAAGATTTAAATCATATTGGTAATTTGTTCTCTATCAGTTTTTAAACATCTTTGAGTTTATGGCCTTCCAAACGTTTAGATTTTATCTGCACAGAAGAGACATAAGTTGTCGAAATGCGCATATGCAGAAAATAAATTCACAGGAACTTCGGTATTTTGTTATTGGTGGACACTAATATTCATATACATTGAAATTTTAAAATTAGTCAGTTCAATTGAAGAACCAATCATACCAACCCAAAATCTGTAATAAAAAGTATGGGTCACCATTTTTGTTTTATCTTAAATTGAAGTCAAAGTTTGATAATTTTATACCATTTTTTCCCCTAAAAATGGAAAAGCAATTTTCAGTTAAATAGAAAAGCAACTTTTATACATGAAAATTTTATATATTTTTGTGAATTGGCAGTTTATGATATGATCTATCGATAACAATGAAAAAATGTATATGTCACCATGATTTTCCTTGAGATATTTTACGAAGTGTCCGGGTTAAGCCTTGTTTACGGGAAAAGGGAATTAATTTGCAGCAATTGTCCTACTAGGCAGAGTAAAATATCATAACAAATGGCAAAATATGTAGAAAATCACGAGTTTGTCTAGTCTTTGATCATGAAATCTGGAGATTTAAACCCTCAGAAACAAAACGTACATTACATGTAATAAGTGGAAATCAATGTATCCGGTTTACTCCATAAAGTGTCTGGAATATAGGAAATCCCATTGAAAGTGTCAAAGAAGGAAATCCATCACTTTATATCCCTTTGAAATTCAGAGTCCAAATAAATTCTATAATGATTAAGCCTTTACTTTCTTAAAGTGTTTAGCATTCTGGAAATAAAAAAATCTCCTCTCAGACACATTCTGCCGCAAATGCCAATTTACCCACTAACTGTTAGTTGTCGTTTGGTACATTTTTTTCCCTTTAAAAAAATGACAGTTTCTTTTATTTATACTTCAATTTTTTGCTTTGGAATTTCTAGTCATTTATTTTGTATTATACTCTTTCCCGAGAAACAACATTACTTGACTAGGCGGTGCACACTTGTTTTTGCTGATCTTTAATCCTAGTTCGGTTAGAATTTTTAAAGTTTTTTCGAAACAGATTACTGCCTTGGGTTCAACCACTTATATACAAGTAGTTAATTAAACTAATGTTTGATTTAGTGAGAATAAGGTTCACTAGGTTTGTTGTTCTTTAGCATGCTTGGGGGGGGGGGGGTCATCAAATACCGAATATTAATCTTTTATCAACATACATCAATTTTTTTCCGCTCAAAACATTGAAGGAACTAGTCTCTGTGATCTATCGCGAATCGACAAAAAACTTTACATAAGTCTTTTTTTTAAACATATGACCACCTTGTCCATATTTCCACTAGAGTTCTATAAACTTATCATGGCGTGGATATTGTAAATTTAGTTCATCACATAGAAAAAAACTGCCTTTTTTAATACCAGCATTTACCGAAAGTTCTCCGTCAAAGGAACAGTCCACAATAATTATGCGACCCCCCTCTTTTTACGGACTGAAAATATAGGGCTATAGACGGCCTAAGTCGAAATGGTTTTTGTTCCAAGGGTCTAATAAACTGGTCGCTTTCAATTTCCTGTTTTATGTAATTTTCGATCTCCGACTCGATTTGCATTGCAAAAAGACCATGACGTAGAGGTGGATCTGGTAGTTATCTCCTGTAAAATTGATAGGCCAGCCAATATCAAGAAATCTTAAATATAACACTGAGAAGCCTTTTCTCTCAAAGCGGCATGTGAATGTGTCACACAAAAGAACAAGGGACAATGAGAGTGATATCATATTGTCCACAATTTTAAGAAAGTTACTAGCTGGCGTCCCAATCTCTACACGTTTTCAATGATTTGTAGTAGAAACCCCACCTTATTCCTTATCCAGATATGTACCTCACTGTACATAAGTGACCCAGATAAAGTCTTAGACAATAGAATGCCGAAGGGAGAAAGCACAAGATTACCAAAAAAAAAAGCAAATCCAGAGACAAGGCAAAAGCAAGAAGGGAAGATCAAAAGACACTAAAAACCCGCAGAACACACAAATGCTACGAAAACAAACATTAACAGTGTGCACTCTTTAGTGACATCCGATGCTCCGGAATTCTAAGCATGTCCAGCTCTGTATACAACATCTGTCACACTATCAGTGGTTCAATCCAGGGTAAAGTAAAATCGGTAAGCTCAAATGCAGGAAGAAGTGAATCAAGCTGAAAATGTCCGGTTTCATTTGTGATGCCGACATTTCATATTTATCTAAGATGTCTTGGTGACGGCCATAGAATTTCTGAAGGGACGAAAGTGACAATGGCTGTACATATCCCTGACTAAGCAGTTTTTGTGACAGTGCTTTTGTTCTTTCCTCAAAATCACTGTATGAATAACAAGCTTCACTGTAACGAATTATGAATTATACACTCCATATGCTCGGAGATAAGTAAATTGCTGCTGAGAAAAGGGAAAGTCCACAATTTGGTAGTCCAAATTATCACTTGTTATACAAGCTAGATTTCAGACGTCCATGTTTGTCAATGTATAACAAAAGTTTTAGGTATGAGACAGAATTGCTTTCTCGGTCCGTGCGCATTCGGGACAGCAGTATTATTTACTTTATTATTGCTCGGATTCCAATAGCAGTGTACCAAATATTGCCAATTCACCGGTCACTGCCCATTATACTGTCACCGGACCATTATATAAATTATGAATTTCTCTATCGACTAATTATCGATAACAAATTAAGTTTTATCAAATGTTCCTATACTCTGATGACAAATGTTTAGAGGTTAAACGCACTTTCGTGACTTGTATACTTGCGTTTTATTTTCGAAGAATGTAATTCCTTAATCGATTGGAAATTGATTTAAGGTCCGCCATGCGCGGTCCCGGCTGAAGAATAGACCTGCAGCATCCTCTGAGCTTGGAGTATGAATCTTTCTATGGACCCGGTTCGATCAATCGGCTGGTCATGCCAAGCCCTTTAGATTCAATATTTGTCAATTTTCATACTTTAAACTTAATTTTTAACGTTTCTCTTACACAAAATATCTATAGAAGGCGGTGGCTCATGGGCCAATCGTGTAGATGTTATTCCGGAGAGTTGTATCGCTGGGTAACCCTTGCCATGATGCTTGTCTCCCTGAAGGGATACTCTGTACGAGTATACTGTCCTTGAATCCCTGATGCTTTCGGTTTACGCTTTTTGACTGGCAATGGGTTTAGCCGATCTGGCAAATTGCATCATGGTGGACCTGGATTCATTTCCAGTTAACTTGCGTTGGATATCCACCGTGTTAAAGCATTGCCCTTGTTGGCACTCCGTGGCGGGTTGGGAGCAAGGCAGTGCATTTTTCAATAACGCTATGGAAACACGACCACATAACTGGGGGTTGGGGAGTAGTAAAAGAGATTATGACACAAGTGATGAAGACGAACGTCCATCAAAAATTAGTAATTCTAGATTTGGTTTAGATTCATGGTACTGCAAGGAGCTATGGAAATGAAACCATTTACCAAAATTTCACCGTTTGTTCTTGATAAAACTATCAAAGGCTGAGCTGGAGATGTAAATTGATTGATTGATTGATGTTTTACGCCAACTTCAGCAATATTTCAGCTATATTGTGGCGAGAACTGTTGAATATACTAAACAATTTTAATAAATACATAAAATATCTATATAAAACCATATAGCTTTATACAAGTAAAAGAAATGTGTAAAATGTTAAAAACATAATTAAAGAAATAATGATTTGACTAACAATATTAGAAATTAGAAACTAGTTTAAAACTGATCTTTTTAAATCTTACTAAATAAATTGATTGCTTTTAAAAATTGAACGATTTTGTCGCCAGCGACATTTGTAAATAGGTCTTTAAGACAATCAGCTGAATAAAAATCACGCCTGATATCGGCAACATCCACACATTCAATTAAAACATGTTGAATTGTATAAGGACAATCCATTTTGATAGAAGTTGACAGGCAGCAACAACCTAAAAATCTTCTTTAACTTACAAAGGTTGGTGATACTCCTTTAATTTCGGCACCGAATTCAAATTTGAATTACAGTAATGGAATCATTTGAGAAAGGGATGGTGACCTCTCTGACTTACACGTGAATGAAATTTGCAAAGAACTTGAACCGCATGGTGTAATAGATGTAATAGATGTAAAGAGATTCACCAAAAAGGTTGACAAAACAATAAATTTAAAAACCTATCTATTAAAGTTTTCCCTACCTTTGACTCCTAAATCAATACATATTGGTCCTTTTTTAATTAAGATTGATACATATATTCCTTCACCAGTGCGTTGCTTCAAGTGCCAAACATTTGGCCATGGAAGTAATCCCTGTAGAGGAAAGCAGCGCCGTTGTAAATGTGGACAGGAAAGCGATGATGTTCAAAACTGTTAAGGCATTGCAAAGTGTTTAAATTGCAGTGGAGAACATATGGCATCCTCTAAAAACTGTCCAATTTACATACAACAAAAGGAAATTCAACTTATCAAAGCAGAAAAGCATGGTAGTTACAAAGAGGCAAGACGGATTTTTTCAGCCTCTAATTCTTCCACGACTGGTAAACCATCATACGCAAGTATTGTTAAACAAAGTTCTACAGTTGCAACAAAAACCTTCTTCACTTGCCCAATAACTTCTCAAAAGCCTTACCCGCTGACTTTTATTCAAACCCTACTTATAATTCTGTTCAACCCCCTCAAAAGTCTTTAATGTTATGTCAAACAACAGTAGTCAATCAAGTACAAGCTGAAGTTCATGCTCCTCCGTCTACAACAAGATCAAATCAGCGAAAAAGTATAAAACAAAACACTCCAGCTGCAGAACCTCAATCAAGCCAGTCTACACAAAAACAGAAAAAAAGTCTATAAGCACAAAAGTAAATAAAAAAAATTAACATCAAATAGGATCAAAAAGGCTGAATGCGATGATTTCCCTGTACACAACCGTTTCAGCGATTTACCAGCATTACCAGAGTGGGAGTCGGATGACGACCAGGACGGAATGAATGTTGATTTAACACTTCCAACACCAGATTTGTCCAAGGAGAGGAGATCTAATAGTAGATCCCCACCCGCTAGCGACTCTGGGACGTCCACACATCGCAGCGGAAGTAATCAGGGACATAGATCCCGAAGGGATTGGTCCCCTATCAGGCCACCACGGTGATAATGTATTCCATAATTCAATGGAACTGTCGAGGTCTGAAAATTAATCTAATTGAGATTACTATTCTTGTCCAAATGTATTTTCCTGTGGCATTTTGTCTTCAGGAAACCAATTTAAAGAAAAGCGATAATATTAATATAAAGAACTATTCGTTATACAGCACTTACGCAGCAGAGGATGAGCGAGCTGCTGTCGGCTCAACTATCCTTGTCAACAGTAATGTTGTTCACAGCACTGTTGATCTAAAAACTGATCTTCATGCTGTTGCTGTTAGAATATCTTTAGATAAAACTATCATATTATGTTCTATTTATATTCCACCTAATACTAATCCTAGTCTCAATCAACTCAAGACGTTAAAAAAACCAATTACCCTCCCCATTTTTTCTAATGGGCGATTTCAACGGACGTAACCCATTATGGGGTAGTTCTACATTAAATAATAAAGGTAAGAAAATTGAAGACTTAATGTCACAGGAAGGTTTATATGTATTTTCAATGATGGTTCAAACATGTATTTACATCCCGGGAATGGGCTTACACAGCTATAGATTTAACTATTACTGATCCATCTCTTCTCTTAGATTTCTCCTGGAAAGTACATGACGGCTTGTGTAGTAGTGAACACTTTCCTATTATTCTTGAACATCTTTCTTCCTCTGCTACTACAAAGCCACAGAGATTCAAGTTCGATTAATCTCGTTGGTCTCTTTACGAGTGTAAAGATTGATTGATTGATTGAATATTGTTTAACGTCTACTCAGCAATATTTCAGCTATATCAAGACGAGAACAAGTTTGTTAATAAATAATCACTTTGGGTATGGAAAGGGCCATGGGACGGGAAATTCTGACTGCCACTGGAAAAGTAGGATGAAATCGTCAAGGGCGGGGAATTTAGCCTTGTAGCCGATCACCTACGGACCATCCCAAAAGAGCTTGCTACAAGGGTTCTTTAACGTGCGTTTCTTCCAACACGTGGACCTGAGTTTACATCCCATCCGAGAGATGGGTTGTGTATTTATCAATCCCGCACAACCACGGAATGGGTCCTATTTCTATATCCCGGGACCCTCGGGGTCAGCCTCCGTTTAGGAGGGGTCACACCCCGCAAGCCGGAGATACTAGGTCCTATTTCTATATCCCGGGGTTCCCTCGGGGTCCTCTGTTAGGAAGACTCATACTCTAAGCTCAGAGGATGCTGCGGGCCTATTCATAAGCCAGGACCGCGCACGGCGGCGAGTGTAAAGAAGAATTCCATTCAAATTTCTCAAGTTTCAAAACTAAGAAGCTTTCAAGAGCCTGGCAAGTAATTGTAAAAATCAATTTATAGAACTTAGGAGGTTTTGAGGTCTGAGGATATTTAATCTTGAGAGAGAAAAACTAATGGATGTTATTGAAAAATGAGTAATCCATTCTGGAAAGATGTAGTAAGAGGCTTAAAAGATGCTAAACTTTTATGAAATCTAAATGTTCAAGACGTCTTAAGCCTTGATATTTTAAATTATGTACCTTTTGAAGATTTTCAATATTTTTATAATTGGAAAACAAACGGCATTGATCGGATAGATAGTGATACAAAAACATTTTACACATTTGATGACATAAGCCATTTGTGTAGCACTAAAAACTTCCAGAAATACTATAGTCTTGTAAACTTTCCACACCTCGACAGTAACATTCCGTCTTCCCCATCGTATGGAGTATATATTTCTCAATTAATCCGTTACGCTAGAGCATGTAGTCACTATCAAGATTTTTTGAAACGACACAGATGTTTAATTCGTAAACTTTTAAATCAGGGCTTCGAGAAATGCAGATTAATAGTTTTTCTGAAGAAATTTATTGGACGATATCCAGATTTGATTGATAAATATTCAATTCCTATTTCCAATTTTATTGAAGACGGTTTTGTTTAAGTTTTGGCTTCTTTCTTTATATTTCTCTTCTTGCCACTCCAGTGTGATTTGTGCACCGAGCGACAAAAACATTTTACCTGTATGACACTAGGCTTGTACATCGAACGACAAAAACATTTTACCTATGTCAGAAAAAATCTATAGGTTATGACAGGAGGCACACCACTTATTCGCCCTCCCATTGACTCTTATGTTAAATTCCGGGATTTCAAAAATATGTCAAATAAGAGAATATAATTGAATTGATTTTGTACATAGTCGCAACAGAGAATTTTCGGTATTTGGTCGTATTTCATTCTATCCGTTCTAGCTTGTTACGCAACTTAATCATGTTTTTTAACTGTTCTTTGCTCTCTGTCGTTCATCTGGAAATATTCTATGATCTTGCTGATTATAACATGTATCAATTGGCTGGAGTCACTACAAATTATAAGGCACTATTTTTTATAGTACTATTTTCGTGGTCTGTCAAATATTGGCGTATTGAAATAGTGAAGTGCCCCCTGACAATATTATGGCTTTGACATTTTACACAATCTGGGCACACAGAAGCTATAGTTAGTCGTCATATAAGCGGGAGGTTGATGCATCATTAAACCTGGTTTAACCCACCATTTTATTTATAAAATGCCCGTTCCAAGTCGGGAATATGACGGCTTGCCAAAAATGTTCTGTGTTGGATTGTGTTTCGCTGATTTAGTCGAATGTTATACGGATTTTCCTTACTGGTCTCTTCCTTTGATCGTTTCGGACTTTTATTGTCACTTTCATCCAGCATTCCGTCACTTTTAAAAAAATAATTGAGGGAAGGGTTACAGAATTTAGCAATACATGATCTTGAAAATTTCGGAGTATGTAATAAATTTATGAAAACTATAATGTAGCAAGAATATTAAGTATGTGTATCAGGATTTAATAAAAGGTATTTTTGTTTTACCACGTCATAAAATTGATACATGGCTCCAAAACATTAATATGGAAAGTTTCGAATGGAACAGTTTTTTTCTTACTTTACAAAAAAGTTGTAAAAATTCTTATTTGAAAAGTTTTCACACAAATTGTTGCATAGAATTTTGCCATCAAATTTGTTTTTAATTGAAGATTAAACTGAAAACTTCAAAACGATGTTCCCGGCACCTGAATAGGTTTTCAGGGGCTTTGGCTACAGAGCTGCCGGGCGCGTCCCCAGGTGGTGGATAGGGGAATGCCCTGTCTTTGCGGGGTAGTCAGGTCATAATACGGAAAGCCTGACCACGAACCATTGTAGCCAAACTGTGTGGAGAAACGCCACGCTCCATGCAGTATAAAGACCCCTTCTATATTTCTCTAAAGAGAGCAGACGCACTGGGTGTCGTATAGAAGGCTAAATTTCCTGCCCGTACCCATTTCTCCCCTTTTCCAGTGGCAGTCAAAAGTCGTTGCCCAGGTTGTCCCTTCCACCTTTATTTCATTCTTCTTATACTTTCAATTTTTTGAATTGATTAACTTGTTCTCGTCCTGATATAGCTGAAATATTGCTCATTGGACGTTAAACTCTAACTAATCAATCAATCAATCAATCAAAACGATGTTTTTTGTAAACGTTTTGATGAGACTATTGAACATGTTTTTTTTATGAATGTTGCCACAAACAGTCTTTATTGATAGAGATAGAATTTTTCTCCAGACTCCAGGTCATTTCCAGATATTAATATGGAGAAGGAAAAATTTCTGCTTGGTTATGTGAAATATTCGGCATTATTGAATTTGGTTCTTGTTATTGCAAAAAACTATATCTACAAATGTAAACTTGAAGAATCTATTCCAAATATAAACAGATCATTTCATATTATAAAAGCTTAGATATATATAATGGTTGAAAAACAAATATATTAGATAAGACCGAAACATTTTGGGCTCCTTGTAATTATATTTTATTTTAATTTACTATTGATATTTATTATATTACACTTTAATATAGGAGCAGATATTATTTATTTACTGTGAGTATGAAATAGAGAGTGAGTATGAATGTTGTTACCTTATTTGAAAAGAGTGTAGTTGTAGGAAGACGAGAGGGAATATTAGTGTTGATTATTTGGTATGTATGGTGTGAAAAAGATCATTTAGTCAAATTTAGATATTATTAAATTTATGATATAATTATTATGCATAACTTTAATAGTCATGTTATTTGTAAGAATGTAAAAACATCCTGACTATTTCAAAACATAAAAAAGAGGCTCTGTAGAGCCTATATCGGTCACCTGGAACCCGAGCTCAAACTTTTCCGATTGTCAGCTATCTGGGATGGATAGGATTCATACATAACGCAATCAATTAAACATTTGAAATGAGGTTATTTAAGGATCATCCAGGGCCATGAACTGTCAGACACAATTTTTGATACGGGCCCACAAAAAGTCTTCTGTGACCAAAATACAAAAAATACTCAAGTTGCATGAAAAACAGTAAATTTCGTCATGCTGTACACGTGTTTCAAGGAGTAACCTCTCATCAACAGCAGTAGAATCAAATAATATGGAAAGCAATAATCCAAAAGTTGTTCAAAAAGAAGTAATCATTACCAAAAATATCGAAAAGCGTGGGAGGCAAATTCAGTACCAAGGACATTATCGAGTGCCATACATGAAATGAAGCCTCAGTATTTTTCAGTTGTTAGAATTTTGATAAAAACAGCAAATTGCTATAAACGCAAGGTAAAATTTTTATGTCAGACAAGTTTGACTATTGGGCTGATGAATACCCTCAGGGATCTCTTGTCCACCAGCAGTAGTGTCAGTCCAATCGTTCAAAATACAAAATATACCCAAGTTGCATGAAAAACAGTAAATTTCGTTACGCTGTACACATGTTTCAAGGAGTAACCTCTCATCAGCAGCATTAGAATCAAATAATATGGAAAGAAATAATCCAGAAGTTGTTCAAAGAGAAGTACTCATTACCAAAAATATCGAAATAGGAGGCCAAATCCAGTACCAAGGACATCTACCGAGTGTCATACACGGAATGAAGCCAGGATTTGCCGGAAAATACCAGTGGCGGGAAATCCCACTGGTAATTACCGGGAATTCTGATCCTTGGAAATACTGCTAATTTTCAAAAGGTGGGAAATACTGGGAAATATGAAAAAAAAAAAATGACTCCGTTCATGCCCTCTTGACATAAAAAACTCCCTACTGTTTGTTTAAATTCACTTTCAAATTTATATTTCCTTTTGAATTGTCTTTGAAATACTGTGAATACATTTTTTAGTTAAAAAAAGTGTTTTTCATATTTTTTAAAAATTTATTTCGTTATGAAAACATGAATTTATAAATCAATTTCATATATTTTTAAAAAAATTTAGCAGACCCAAGCCGATCATTGACATTTATGTTGTCTTAGTAATTAATACTCTCAAATTTGACACAAATTTTAACTGTTGAATTAAATATTTATGACAATTACCAATACTTATATAATTAATGAATTTGGTTCTTGTTTAAAGAAACATTTATACAAATCAATTGCATTTTAAGGTATTAAAATGATTAGCATTGAATGCAGGTGAAAATAGGAAGACTTTTCTTGTTTTACCTACATGTATTTGGAATATTTGGTAGTGGGAGAAAATAAAATTTCCTCTGTATACATCTGTCAATACATATCTGATCCATTTGCAGCACTTTTCACTACATAGTTATGAATTCATATCAATATACAGTATATTTCCCAGTATTGTCCGGGAATTTCCAGTATTTCCAAGGAATTCCCAGTATTTCCCACCGTCCTTGGAAATATGAGTATTTCCCGCTTTTTTGCAAACCCTGAATGAATCCTCAGTATTTTTTTAGTGGTTAGAATTTTGATAAAAACAGTAGATTGCTATAAAACGCAAGGTACAATTATCACTATTGGGCTGGTGAATACCAAGTTTGGCTTAAGGAGGCCAAGTAATTCTAGAGAAAAAGACTTCAATGCATTTTCCTATAGGGTTCAGTTTTAAGTATGTTGTAAGGTGAAATTCCATAAATCTACGATTTTAAACTGATATCATAAACGGAAAGAGCATTGTTAAAGGAATAAAGTCAGCTAAAATATTGATAGGTTATTGACCTTGTTTTTTTTTAAAGATATTTCACATTTTAAAATTGACGAGAAAAGGCTCTCTTCTACTTTTACCATAGTATAAAATGGAAGGAAAATCTACGATCTCATGAAATCTTGTTACTTAGTGACCTTAAATGGGCTTATTATTCCTTTGGTGACTAAAACATTTGGTTTAATGTGGCAAAATACATTACTTTGTAATAATGTCACTTAGGTTTGATTTACTTTTCAGCAAAAGCTGTCAAAAACTAAAAAGCGAGCTCGTCGATAAAAGTGGTTGTTAACCGGCGTTTTCACAAAAAAATAATAAGATCCCATGAAGTGTTTCTAATTTTGGCGACAAGTCTGTCAAAGTGTACAAAATTACAATAATTGCCGCTAATTTTAAGCCGGCTACATTTGAACTGGAAGTTGAAAACTATCAAACTAGGTTGTTTAGTATAGAAGTAAGTCTAGATAAGTGTATACCCCAGCATTTATAAGCAACGTTCCGAAAGACTGAAAAGGTGATAAACGGGGAAAAATAAAGAATGTTCTCTATCATATTTTACACATGTTTCGGTTCATGGACTTCCAAAAGTTTTAGGTTTGATCTGCACTGATGAGACATAAGTTATCAAAATGCGCATATGCAGAAAATAAATTAACAGTAACTTCGATATTATGTTATTTATTACCACTGGGCCGACGCCTCTATTCACCAACCCAGTAGTCAGTACGTCGGTGCTGACCCAAAAACCGATTATATTGAAATCTGCAATATCTAAATTTTACAAAATTATGTTCAAAACTAAGGTGTATCTCCCTCATGCATAGCTCTGTCCTTGGCTGAATTTTGGCTTTTCTATTTAGATCATTGTGGTTATTTGTTCTCTATCAGCTGTTGCACATGTCTCGGTTCGTGGACTTCCAAAAGTTTTGGCTTGATCTGCACTGATGACACATAAGTCGTCGAAATGCTCATTTGCAGAAAAAAATTAACAGCAACTTCTGTATTGTGTTTTTTATTACCACTGGGTCAATGCCTCTGCTGGTGGACTGTTAGTCCCCGAGGGTATTCACCAACCCAGAAGTCAGTACGTCGGTGCCAACCCGAAAACTGGTTTTATTGAAATCTGTAATATCTAAATTTCACAAAATTGTGTTTAAAACTTAGGCATATCTCCCTCTTGCATAGCTCTGTCCTTAGCTTAATTTTGGCTTTTCTATTTAGATTATTTTGGTTATTTGTTCTCTATCAGCTTTTTCACATGTTTCGGTTCATGGACTTCCAAAAGTTTTGGTTTGATCTGCACTGATGAGACATAAGTTGTCGAAATGCGCATATGCAGAAAAAAAAATATTAACAGTAACTTCTGTATTATGTTATTTATTACCACTGGGCCGATGCCTCTGCTGGTGGACTGTTAGTCCCCGAGGGTATTCCCCAACCCAGTAGTCAGTACGTCTGTGCTGACCCGAAAACCGATTTTATTGAAATTTGCAATATCTAAATTTTAATAAATTTTGTTTAAAACTAAGGAGTATCTCCCTCTGTCCTTAGCTGAATTTTGGCTTTTCTATTTAGATTATTTTGGTTATTTGTTCTCTATCAGTTTTTTCACATGTTTCGGTTCATGGACTTCCAAAAGTTTTGGTTTGATCTGCACTGATGAGAAATAAGTTGTCGAAATTAAGTAAAGAAATAATCTTGAAACAGTTCCGACCAAAACTCATTCACACAAAAATACTTATTCCGTCTATTTCATGTTTTGCAACATATACTTTTAAATCCATATATGCATGCATACCTATAAACTTCATGTGACCAGGACAGATGGTCACATCAGGACAATAGACCCAATTAATTGATGCATGGTTAAATAGGCATGACAAAATGTTGATTGGTTTCTACCAACTAAGTACTAATTAAAGAATAAATACATTGAAAGTCTCGATACTTTGTCATATTTCTTAATATATAAGAACATGATAATCCCCTCCTTCGCGATTAAGTACTCGTAAACTCGTACTTCGTGAAGAAGGGGATTATCATGTTCTTACTTATACTAAAAATTGTACAAACAAAGGCTTAGATGTCATAAATCTTGGCAATATTCTTCATAATAAACATTTTACCACCAAGATACCCCATACTTTAAAGACCAAATAGTTCCTCTTATATCTTATACATATACAATACCAATTGCAACTAGCATTTTCAATTACAAACGGCTATTGCGAGATGTCCAAAGTGATGACCTCCAATCAAGACCACCTGATTGTTCTTGTCTCCCTTCCCCATTTATGTACGCTCCTGCTGGTCACGTTATTACAGGGGACCCTAACCTCGTAAACAATGAGAAACTTCACAAAAGGTCCAAAATATCGTGAACCAACACCCATCATTTGGAAACATAACTTTAAAATATTGATGGACGCAGTTGAGGAATATGCCATACAGTGTGCTAAGAGAGAGAAGGAAAGGGTAGAAACACTGTCCGACTGGATCAGGTCCATCAAGTCATTGATTGTAGCTCGTATTAGGCGCCGTAAGACAACCATAAGCCCAATTCAAAAAGCACATTCAATGATCGCGAAATAGAAAAGCATTGTCCTTCCCCCATTACAATTATGTCATTGTACCAGCTGACAAAGCCCAAAACAACATCACGTTTATTTGCAAAAGACCCTTCATTGACTGCTTAATGAAGGAAATGGACATTGACAATTCATTTGGCAACCCCACATACAAACTCTCCACCACAACTAAACAATCACAAATCAGAATTGTTTTTCTTTGATATTAGTTTGAGTGAAGAGAACAACAACCTGCCTTGTATCTACTGGGTACCTAAGTTACATAAATGCCCTTACAAACAGAGATACATTGCTGGGTCTGCCAAACGCAAAATAAAACCCCTTTCTAAGATCCTAACTTCATTACTTACTGCAGTCAAAGATAGGCTTAAGATATATAGTGATAAAGTATACTCAACAAGTGGAGTGAATCAGATGTGTATTCTCAAAAACTCGAAAGACTTATTAGCAGTCAAGTATAGTATATAAAAAAATAGTTCACAAAATATTATCAAATATTATATATTATTAACTATTATATTATATTAGTATAGTATAAGAAAAAAAAATGTTCTATGGTTAATGAAGCGGAATAAATTTGAGTAATTTGGTCAATTCTTGGCGTTCTTGTTCATTTTTGTTTATTTGTGTTGTCTTTGTCATACTGTCTCAATTCGTGTTGGATATGAAATGCCGTGATTTTGGATTTTTGATTTTAGAACTCCTCCTTTCCTCGTTAGCTCACCTGACCCAAAGGGTTAGTGTGAGCTATTCTCATCACTTGGCGTCCGTCCGTTAACTTTTCACATTTTCATCTTCTCGTCTGAAACCACTGAAGCAAATTCAACCAAACTTTACAGGAATGATGTATGGAAGGTCCTTTACAAAGATTGCTAATTTCGTTCCGATCCGATAAAAACATGGCCGCCAGGGCGGAACTTAGGTTTAACATAGGACCCTATGGGAAAATCACATTTTCATCTACTCCTCTGAAATAGCAGAAGCAAATTCAACCTAACTTTACAGGAATGATGACTGAAGGTACTTTACAAAAATTGCACATTTCATTTCAATCCGACAAAAAACATTGCCTCAAGTGCAGAACATAGTTTAACATTGGAGCCCAGTATGAGAGGACCATCCTTTTCATCTTCTCTCAAAACAATTAAAGCAAATTATACTAAATGTATAGAAGGTCCTTTGCAAAAATTACTCATTTCAATTGGATCAGACAAAACACACGGGTGCTAATTGAGAACATACCTAAACACCATACCCCATTGGTAAAAAACATAATCATTTTTGGTCATGCATGGCATATAATTAGAAGCGTTTTGTCAGGTGAGCGATACAGGCTCAGTCTCTGAGCCTCTAGTTATCTTCTCCTCTGAGTGAAACCACTGAATCACTTTCAACCAAACTTTACAGGAATGATGTATGTAAGGTCCTTTACAAAGGTTGCTCATTTCGTTTTGATTCGATAACAAAAACAAGGCCACCAGCACGGAACTTAGGTTTAACATAGGACCCTATGGGTAAAATCACATTATCATCAACTCCTCTGAAACTGCTAAAGCGAATTCAACCAAACTTTACAGGAATGATGTACTAAAGGTTCTTTACTAAGATTGCTCATTTTATTCCGATTCGACACGAATTATGGCTGCCAGCACGGAACATAGTTTGACATTAGCCCTATGGGACATTAACATTTTCATCTTCTCCTCTGAAACCACTGAAGCAAATTCAATCAAACTTTATAGGAATGATGTATAGAAGGTCCTTTACAAAGGTTGTTCATTTTGTTCTGATCTGATAAAAAACATGGATGCTAGCACGTAACTTAGGTTTAACATAGGACCCTTTGGGAAAAATCACATTTGCATCAACTGCTCTGAAACTGCTGAGGCAAATTCAACCAAACTTTACAGGAATGATGAACTAAATGTCCTTTGCATACAAAGAATGCTAATTTTATTCCGATTCGACAAAAAACATAGCCGCCAGCATGGAACATAGTTTAACATTTGCCCTATCGGAAATTCACATGACCGCATTTTCAACATCTGCTTTGAAATTATTGAAGTAAATTAAACCAAACTTTACAGAAATGATATATGGAAGGTCCTTTACAAAGACAGCTCATTTTGTTGGGATCCGACAGAAAAATGGCTCCCAGCATGGAACTTGGTTTAAAATGGTACCGCAATATGAAAACATCTTTTTCGTCACATATGCTGAAATTATTGAAGTAAATTCGGTCAAACTAAGATTGCTTATTTTGTTTTGATCTGATAAAATCATACCTCAAGCACAGAACATATTTAACAAAGGATCCTATGAGATAAACATCACTTTCATCACCTGTTGTAAGCATTTTGTCAGGTGAGCGATTCAGGCTCAGTATCTGAGCCTCTAGTTCTTGGTTCGGTATTCGTTTGCCAGTGTATTAACCGTGAGTTGGCCCTTTCTGCCAAAATTTTTTTCCTCAAACGACACAGCTTGTAAGAACACTTTGCCAGTTCTTTCGTTTTTTGACGATCCCTCATCCATGAGTCATTAAACATTGATGTATGGTTGCTCGACATCCAGCAATGCATTCCACTAAAACCGGGGCTAGGGGTCTTGAACTTACTATGAGGTATGATCATAGTTCATTGTTCAAGGCCTGATCATAGTTCATTGTTCAAGGCCTGATGTTGGCTTCAAGATGACAAACAACAATAAAAGCGTTGTTACATTTGTGTGTTTTCTATATATTTGTAGAGACTTTGTCTCATTTGCATTTAGAAGTTATTTCAATTCTAATAGGACAAATAGAGTAATTTTTAACTAAGTACAGGCAACAAATTTCCATTCCGCCAATTGAACATACTACATGAATTGGAAATATATATATATATATATATATATATATATATATTTGATGATACTTTTTATCAAATACTTTTGTGAGTACATTACAGCTATTAACAATACAAAACGGAAAGTAGAAATATTTATAGGCACCTTTTCCAGTTGCATGTGTACGTGTTAAGATATTGGAACAGAGTTAAACATATTGCGATTATACAACAAGTTTGGATACAAAGCATTTAAGGTGTCTCAGTGGTATTATTCCGCCAATTTGGTGTAATTCTTGTTCATTTAGGTCTCATTCATTATAAAATTTAATAAAATAGTTATTAAAAATGTAAAGAAAGTTCCAAAGTATTTAAAATTATTTTTCCTTATCAATTTTACAACATTTTGAGAACAAAAAGGTGAACTAAAACACACAATCTTTAAATATGTTGCTGGATTTACAGAACACAGAAATTATGCAAGGGAAATAATTTGATAAAAGAATATTACATAGATAGCACTAGAGAAATTAACATTTCGCAATGTATCTCGCTTATTCCAACGGTGACCCATAATTTTTATTTTTTATATGTAAACAGCATAATGATGTCAATACACATGCAAAGTATGAACAAAATCTATAGCTTTCCCCTCATATAGTCATTTTCCCTATCATTTCTTTGTAATATCCTGAAAATTTCAATTTCATTCTTTACGCTTAAATGCACGGTGACCCCCAAATTTTATTTTACATTTTGAACAATAATACAGTTAAGTTTCTATACAGAAAATTTCACAAAATTCTATAATAGGAAACTAATACCCTGCAGACACCTTAAGAGCCGTTATATTTAGAATTTCAATTTTATCGTGGATTCCCCAGGCGACACTAAGACGACATGACGACACTAAGACACTTTTCGGATCCATCAAACATGAATACCAATGCAAGGGCAGGCAGAAGTGAGAAAATCTAGAATATAGAATAAAAAAAGCGTGGCAATAGAGAGACACAGAAAGAAAAAGGAACAGAAAAAAAAGAGAGCAGCAAAAACTTGCAGCACTAGCAGTGTAAATCCAGTAAAATCTGGAGGCATCATTAGGTTGGCACTTACTTTCTTGAATCTAGAATAAAAAGGATAAAATAAAGAAACCAAAAAACCCCATCAAAACTTAAAATACTAGAAGTGTAAATCACATAAAGACTGGGCATTGTAAATCAATAAAAACTGGGGCATCATCAGGTGCTATCACTAACTACCTAGAATCTAGAATGAAAAGTGTAAAATAAAGGAACAAAAAAAAATCTAGAATGAAAGGGGTAAAATAGAATCTAGAATGAAAGGGGTAAATTAAAGGAACAGAAAAAAAAATTAAAACACAAAAACCTAAAGTACTAGCAGTGTAAACCCAATATAAACTGGATGCATCATTAACTAATTATAAACTTAAGCTTGTCTCGGCTAAAAAGTTTAATTGATAGATGTTATTCACGTAAGATCGGTGAACGAAGATACAGGTATATTGTTTTAGGTAGAGAACAAGCCTACTTTGTGAAAAATGACTCTGAATCAGAGAAAAAATATACCGAGGATGAAGTGATTAAAATGGTAGTGTTTCTGATCGACAATATATTTGTCCAGTTTAGAGGACTTGTTTTTCAACAGACTATCGGAATTCCTATGGGAACAAAATATGCACCTCTCATAGTCGATCTGTTTCTCCACTCCTATGAGGCTGAGTTTGTCGAAGGCTTCTTCAAAATAAAGATAAAAAGAACTGGCCAAATTCTTCAATTTTAGCTTCCGCTATATAAATGATATTTTATTCTTAAACAACCCTCGCTTTGGTGATTTCCTTCATCTGATCTTTCCAAAAGAGCTCGACATTACAGATAATACAGACACTTCTACATCGGCCTCATTCCTTGACCTTCATCTCGAAATTGACAACAGAGGTCGACTTCAAACTAAGCTATACGACAAACGCGATGACTTCACTTTTCTAATAGTCAACTTACCTTTTCTTTGTAGCAAAATCCCAACAGCAACGGCATACGGAGTTTACATCTCCCATCTCATTCGCTATTCAAGAGCCTTTGGTCGATAAAGTGACATCCTTAATAGAGCCCCCGATTGCTCACAAATAGGCTACTTGAACAAGGGTGTTACCTAAAACTTGAAGTCATCTCTCCAGAAGTTATACGGTCGACATCACCATCTTGTGTATCGTTATGGGATATCTGTTTCCCAGATGACAACAGATCTTTCCCTTTAAAAGCTTAATGGTTGTTTCCTCTACCGCACTTTACCTTATTACCGGATTTGACATGTTCATCACGACGAGGGTCTTATAGGAAGCAGGAATTGAATACTCTCCCGGTCGACCTGATCGCACCCATGGTTTTTTATAGGGTCTGTGCTGTTCATCTTTGTGTGTGTGTGTGTGTGTGTCTTCAATTTTCTTTTCAATGCCTTGGATTATTATTGTTGGATTGACGTTTGGGTTCTCACTTACTTTGTCATGAAATGATACCAATGTAATAATTTGATACCCACAGCTGTATTGTAAATAGGGCATGTAGAATTAAATTTTCTCGCTAAATATTTTCAGGCAGAGCAGGAGGATCTAATTACAACATTCATGGAGCTGCCGCAAACTATGTATATCTTCCACTCGATCCTGACTTACTAAATGTAAAAACTTTAAATCCTTGGGGAAATGGCGCACGAATGTATGGTGCGGAATACGAAGATAATTTGTTCGGTAATGGCGTATTCCAAAGAGACGTGCCTTGTGCTGTTTGTATGGCAAAACATTCATGGTCGGTGGTGATGATACCGGGGAAAAAAAGTTGCCATGATGGTTGGAGACAGGAGTACAATGGTAAATTAGCAGCTGGTGGTGTTAAAGGATCTTCAGCCTCAGAATACGTCTGTGTAGACAGTGATCCTGAATTCTTTCATGGTGGTACAGCAGATCATAACGGAAAACTGTTTTATCCTGTTAAAGCTACCTGTGGCTCTTTACCGTGTGGTCCGTACAAACAAGATGCAATTCTAACATGTGTCGTGTGCTCTAAATGAATGGTGTACTTATGCTTTACACTAAAAATTGATATTTAAAATTCTCATGTGTGTGATAATTTCTTATTCTCATGGTCAAAAGGATTCTGTCAATCATTTATCAGAAAGATGTAGCAATAATATTTTGATTTGCATTACTGTATAGAAATATTCAAACTGGCATATATTACGACTTTTATCTTGTAGGAATAAAATCAACCCCAGGAGGACACTTCCTAAATGTATGTTAGTAGTGATGTTCAGGACTAGCTTACACAAAGCTCAACTAATGCGCATATGCAGAAAATAAATTAACAGTAACTTCGGTACTTTGTTATTTAAAAGTTA
>MJUU01004644.1:98893-111409 GCA_002080025.1 Modiolus philippinarum | reverse complement strand
TGCATCAAAATCAAAATCCTTCCCACATGCATATCTTCAATATAGGTAAAAATGATCTGCAAAATAAAAACTTCCTACCATCAAAACTGTAGGAGGAGTTGTGTCGACGAACTATGTACCCTCTATTACAAAATCACCCCAAAAAATGACTAAGTGCAACAATGTATATTTCTGACAAAAATGCACCAAAATCAAAATCCTTACCACATGCACATCTTCAATATAGGTACAAAAGATCTGCAAAATGAAAACTTCCTAGCATCAAAACTGTAGGAGGAGTTGCACGGACAAACTATATACCCTCTATCACAAAATCACTAAACAAGAGTTGTCAGAAGACAACATAGCTCGCCAGGGATTCCAGAAACTTCAATGCACAATAAATTAGAAAGTAATAAAAAGCTTTCTTCACAAGAAAGTTACATATCAAATTTAAACACCCTATCACTAAACAACTTAATTCTAGAAGCAAAGTTAAAAGTTTTTAAAAAAATTGCCCTCAGGGCAAGGTCAAGGTCAAAATGTCTACAAATATGGTACCATTAGAAAGCTCTCATCAAAAGAACGTCACATACCAAATATGAACACCATACCACTAAGCAACTAATTCTAGAAGTGAAGTTAAAGTTTTAAAAAAAATGCCCTCAGGGCAAGGTCAAGGTCAAAATGTCTACAATATGGTACCTTTAGAAAGCTCTCCTCATAAGGAAGTTACATACCAAATATGAACTCCCTACCACTTAAAGCCTACCTTCTAGAGGCAAGGTGAAAGTTTTTTAAAAATTGCCCCAAGGGCAAGGTCAAGGTCAAAATGTCTACAAATATGGTACCTTTAGAAAGCTCTCCAGATAAGAAAGTTACATACCAAATATGAACTCCCTACCACTAAAAGCCTACCTTCAAGAGGCAAGGTTAAGTTTTTTTAAAAATTGCCCTAAGGGCAAGGTCAAGGTCAAAATGTCTACAAATATGGTACCTTTAGAAAGGTCTCATCATAAGAAAGTTACATACCCAATATGAACACCCTACCACTAAAAGCCTAACTTCTAGAAGCAAGGTTAAAGTTTTTTTTTAAAATTGCCCTAAGGGCAAGGTCAAGGTCAAAATGTCTACAAATATGGCCTCACTAGAAAGCTCTCATCATAAGGAAGTTACATACCAAATATGAACACCCTACCACTAAAAGCCTACCTTGTTAAAGTTTTTTAAAAATTGCCCTAAGGGCAAGGTCAAGGTCAAAATGTCTACAAGTATGGTACCAAAAGAAAGCTCTCATCACAAGGATGCCACATACCAAATATCAACATCCTAGTTCTTCAGGTCTCCATTCCACAAGCCAGGTAAAAGTTTTGCTGACGCCGACGACGCCGACGCCGGGATGATGACAATAGCTCTCCGGACATTCGTCCCGGCGAGCTAAAAATGACTAAGTTCAACAATGTATATTTTTGACAAAAATTAACCAAAATGATGCCTTACCACATGCACATCTTCAATATAGGTACCATAGATCTGCAAAATAAAAACTTCCTAGCATCAAAACTGTAGGAGGAGTTGCACGGACAAATTATATACCCTCTATCACAAAATCACTAAAAAATGACTAAGTTAAACAATGTATATTTTTGACAAAAATTAACCAAAATGAAAATCTTTACCACATGCACATCTTCAATATAGGTACAAATGATCTGCAAAAAAAACACTTCCTAGCATTAAAAGTGTAGGAGGAGTTGTGCGGACAAACTATGTACCCTCTATGAAAAATCACATCAAAAATGACTAAGTTCAACAATGTATATTTTTGACAAAAATGTAGCAAAATCAATATCCTTACCACATGCACATCTTCAATATAGGTACGAAAGATCTGCAAAATAAAAACTTCCTAGCATCAAAACTGTAGGAGGAGTTGTGTGGACAAACTATATACCATCTATCACAAATACACTAAACAAGAGGCTCTCAAGAGCCTGTATCGCTCACCTGGGCAACGGCTGACATATGCAGTTAAAATAATCCCAATGTTTTAAGGGCATCATTTTCAACTTTGTTGATTTACATTGATGTTATATTACCATAAGTAAAACTATATTCTAGACTGGCAGCTATTTTGGATGGGGGTGCAGTTCTAATGTTAAAACTATGATCCCTGCTGGCGGTCATCTTGGATATAGCAGGGATCTGAAAAACAACTTTTTGCAGGGGACCATCTTGGGACCATTGTGGCCAAGTTTGGTTTCAATTTGCCATGTTGTTTCAGAGGAGAAGATCTTTGAAAATATTTTCCCATAGGGTCCAATGTTAAAACTATAATCCTCGCTGGCGGCCATCTTGGATATAGCGCGGATCTGAAAAACAACTCATTTGCAGGGGACCATCTAAGGACTATTGTGGCCAATTTTGGTTTCAACTGGCTTAGTAGTTTCAGAGGAGAAGATCTTTGAAATTCAGTGTTTTCCCATAGAGTCCAATGTTAAAACTATGATCCCCGCTGGTGGCCATCTTGGATATAGCGTGGATCTGAAAAACAATTTTTTTGCAGGGACCATCTAAGGACTATTGTGGCCAAGTTTGGTTTCAATTGGCCCAGTAGTTTCAGAGAAGAAGATCTTTGAATGAAAAGTTTATGCCGGACGGACGACAGACGAAAAGTGATGGCAAAAACTCACTGTGGCTATAGCCAGGTGAGCTAAAAATGACTAAGTTCAACAATGTATATTTTTGACAAAAATTAACCAAAATGAAAATCCTTCCCACATGCACATCTTCAATATAGGTAAAAATGATATGCAATATAAAAACTTCCTAGCATTAAAACTGTAGGAGGAGTTGCACGGACAAACTATGTACCCTCTATGAAAAATCACCAAAAATGACTAAGTTCAACAATGTATATTTTTGACAAAAATGTACCAAAATGAAAATCCTTACCACATGCACATCTTCAATATATGTACAAATGATCTGCAAAATAAAACCTTTCTAGCATCAAAACTGTAGGAGGAGTTGCGCAGACAATCCTTGTACCCCCTCGGACGGACGGAAGACGGACAGATGAGGGTAAAACAATATGCCCCCTTCTTTTGTTGGGGTATAATTAACAAATACATATATGAAATATATTTTGATGTAAATTTGAATTGTTTCAGTATAATCTACAAATCTCAACTACTATAAGAAACTGAATTTCAAGCTCTTTTGGACAGTGAAAATTCTATGAATTTCATGTGAAATGAATCTCGTCAGTTTATACGAGGCATTTCTATGAGACAAAATTAGAAAAACACCATCAAAATCTGATCAAAATTCTACAGCCTGGTCCTTTCAGCCCTTTGGAAAACAATACACAATTATTAATAAACAAGAGGCTCTCAAAAGCCTGTATCGCTCACATGGCCCTTGATTAACATTTTTCTCTCCAGGGGTCCACATAAAGAGTATTTTTACAAAGTTTGGTTCCATTGGCTCAGTAGTTTCGGGAGAAGATCTTTGAATGTGTTTTTAATATAGGGTTCCAATATAACTAGAAAAAGGTGATCTGTTGATAATAGAAGATATCCCCGCCCATAGGCAATCCTAGTAGTTGCAGGAATTTTCTTACAAAGCTAATTGAAGTTATCATCCGGAACATCCGGAGACTATGTATAAAATTGACAGATCTTACCTAAATCAAGGGCAATAACTCTGGAACGCTAAATATGATCACGATCAAAATGCAAAATATAAGTTTTTCTCAAAGCAAACTTAAGTTATCATCAAGAAACCATCAAATTTACAGATTTTGCCTACATCAAGGGAAATAACTCTGGAACGCATAATACAATCATGGTCAAAACCAAACTTGAACTGTATTTTATAATTGGTAACCTTGTCCCAAAACATTAAAATTCTCTCAAAGCAAACTGGTTATCATACTGAAACCATAAAATTTACAGATTTTGCCTAAATCAAGGGCAATAACTCTGGAACGCAAATTCTGATCAAGGTCAAAATCGAACATGACTAGAACTATATGAATAGAAACATTGAAACTTTCCCTCAAAGCAAACTCAGTTATCATCCGGAAACCATAAAATTTACAGATCTTGCCTTAAACAAGGGCAATAACCCTGGAACGAAAAATATAATCACGGTCAAAATAGATCTCGTCCAGTTATAATCCCAAAATATTAAAACTCTCCTTCAAAGCAAACTCAAGTTACCATCCGGAAACCATCAAATTTACAGATTTTACCTAAATCAAGGGCAACAACTCTGGAACGCAAAATCTGATCATGGTCAAAATCAAAAGTGACTTATGTTTTATGAATAGAAACATAATCCTAAAAAATCTAAACTTTCCTTCAAAGCAAACTCAAGTTATCATCCGGAAACCATAAAATTTACAGATTTTGCCTTAATCAAGGGCAATAAATCTGGAACGCAAAATCCAATCATGGTCAAAATTGAACTTGACCTGTATTTTATGAATATAAACATAATCCCAAAATATTAACTTTCCTTCAACGCAAACTCAAGTTATCATCCGGAAACGAAAGTGTGAAGGATACGGACGGACGGAAAGACGGACAGACGGAATCCTTCATACCCCCACCTTTTAAGGCGGGGTATAAAAACTAAGTTCACTGCTGGCCACCATGTTGGACATAGTGCAGACCTGAAAAACATCTTTTTTGCAGGGGACCACCCAAGAAATATTGTGGCCAAATTTGGATCCAATTGGCTTAGCAGTTTCAGAGGAGATCGTTGAATGCATTTTCCCATAAGGTCCAATGTTAAATAAGTTCCACACTTGGCTGCCATTTGAATACAGTGGGAACATGAAAATACCTTTTTTTGCAGGGGATCACCCAGTTACTATTGTGGCAAAGTTTGGTTGTTATTGGCTCAGTTGTTTCAGAGAAGATCTTTGAATGTGTTTTCCCATGGGCCCTATGTAAAACTTGTGTTTCCTGCTGGTGGCCATCTTAGATACAGCGATGACCTGAAAAATACCTTTTTTGTGGAGGACCTCCCAAGGACTAATTTGGCCAAGCTTGGTGCCAATTGGCTCAGTAGTTTCCCATTGGGTCCAATGTTAAAACTGTTTCCTGCTGATCGCCATGTAGTACGAACCTGGAAAACGCCCTATTTTGCAAGGGACCCCCAAGAACTATTGTGGCCAAGCTTGGTTCCAATCAGCCCAGTAGTTTTAGAGGAGAAGAAGATCTTGGAATGTGTTTTATCATAGGGTCCTATGTTAAAAATAGTCTCTACCATTTTTTCCAATTTATTATGTATATTTCTCACATCGAGATGGTTAAATTTTCACATTTTAAAGTTCGAGGTTTACCTGAGAACTTTAAAATGTGAAAATGTAACTATCGAGATGCCAGAAATTATCGTAAGTAACCAGAAAACAATGTTAAGAGATTGTTTCTCCAATTCCTACTCAATTTATTTGAAGTAAAGCAATCTCTGTAGTCTCCAGTCTCAAGTATGCCGCCATTTTGTTGCCATCATCGTTGCTATGTGTATCATTGCGCCATTCATTGAAAAGGGATGTTGAATGTAATATATTTGACAAAAATGTCATTATCAATAAATTGAGTTATCTTGGTCACAAAAATGCAAAAACCATTTCGCTAGACAATGATGCAGGTGTTAATTTCATCAACATCTGGTTGCACTATTTTTAGAAACTGACACAATACTGACATGATTGACCAATCGCCAACGGAGATAAAATTTTCATATATGTTGATTATTTCGATAACTCATCTGTCAGGAGGTGTTTAAATTTGCTAGAATTCAGAAAAACTATGTTCCCCGCAGGCAGCCATGTTGGATATAACACGGACCTGAAAAACACTTTTGCAAGTAACCGCTATGGACCATTTTGGCCAAGTAGTTTCAGAGAAGATCTTTGAAAGAAAAGTTTACGCCAGACAGACAATGGACAGATGGATAGATGCAAAGTGATGGCAAAAGCTCACCGTATGAAAATGACTTGATGATAACGGATGCCTATGAAGCAAGGTACCACATGCATTATGCCATTACAAGACATAATAAAAATAGTAATGGTGCATTACATGATACCCCGCCACGTTCCACAAGTTTAAAAAGGCATAACTCCAGATCCCTGTGTACTTCTGAACCCTAAATTATACTTGGCCTGTGTTTTAAGATAAACAATTAACAGAGAGTATGCTATTTCATTCACAAGTTATCAGTTGCAAACCCTAAAATTTGCAAAATTTCAAAGTTTCAAGGGGCATAACTCCAGAACCCCTTGGATCTCTGAACCCAAAATCAAACTTGGCCTGAGATTTGTGGTAAAGAAGTTGCATACCAAGTTTGAAGACAATATATTATTTCATTCACAAGTTATCAGATGGAAACACTAAAATTCGCAAAATTTCAAAGTTTCAAGGGGCATAACTCCAGAACCCCTTGGATCTCTGAACCCAAAATCAAACTTGGCCTGAGATTTGTGGTAAAGAAGTTACATACCAAGTTTGAAGACCTTATGTTATATCGTTCACAAGTTATCAGTCAGAAACCTTCGGGGGACGGACAGACGGACAGACAGACGGATGGACGGACAGACAGACAGACGGACGGACGGACACACGACTTGGGGTATCACATAATACCTTGCCACTACGTGTGGCGGGGTATAAAAATAGGTCGAAATTAAAGTGGCATGTAAAAATATTGATGACACATATATCCGTCTCTGCCACTACTTGAAACCCTTCAATTCTATTTTCAACAGATTTTCCATCAGCCAAATAAACAGTTTTGTCAAATTTTTTTGCAAAAATACAAATAAAACATGAATATATGAAGTACCACAATGCAATTCAATGCATATGTTGCTAAACACTCACCTTTTTCACTTTCTTTGCTTTTTTTGAACTGAAAGAAAACAAAATAGAAATAAATCAATATGTATAAAATATTTTCAATTCCTCCTACCAGGGTCAAAGCTATATCCCTAAAAGATGCATGGGGAAAGTTTTAAATTAATTCAAAAAGTGGTCCAGAGAATATAAATATCAAGCCCTATTGGTGTGTTTTTGTAACACTAGAGGCTCCCAGGAGCCTGTATCGCTCACCTGACTTTCAGTAACCACAATGAAGCTAACATTTTAAGTTATACAGTTGAACTTAAGTCTCTCAATCTTTGTTAGCTCAAACACCACCAATATCTTGAACTGTATTTAAAGTCTGATCTTGTTTTACTATATTTCTTTGTTGCGCTTTTTTTGAGAAAAATGTACTTGCTTATAACCACTTTCAACACCAGTTTCCAAGTTGAGACATAATTTTGTAAATGGCTGTCAACAACAATTTTTAAAACCATATTTATAAGTTACCACATCAAAATATTTATTTGGAAACCAAATTTCATTGAAATAGGAAAATGTTGAATTTTCCCGCCTTTTTGGTGGCCATTTTGAAAATGGCAGTCAACAAAACAATTTTCAACACGACTTGAAGATGCAACATCAATATCATCTTGGACACCAAATTTCATTGAAATCAGACAATGTTGAATTTTCCCGCCTTTTTTGGCAGCCGTTTTAAAACAGCCGTCAGCAAACAATTCTTAACATCAATTTTGGATTCACAACATCAATATGCACTCGGAAATCAAATTTCATTGAAATCGGACAATGTTGAATTTTCCCGCCTTTTTTGGCGGCCATTTTGAAATGGCGGTGAACAAACAATTTTTAACATTGGTTTGAATTCATGACATCAAAACCTATTTGGAAACCAAATTCCATTGAAATTGGACAATGTTGAATTTTCCCGCCTTTTTTGGCGGCCATTTTGAAAATGGCGGTCAACAAACAATTTTATACACCAGTTTTGAAGTTGCCACAGCATGACAAACATTTTATCAATTTACACTTAACATTTATCTTCTCTAGTTATGATAATATTAAAAGACGACAAAATATTAACATTTGAAAATTCCATGAAAAAGGGCAACAACTCCTACAAAGATTTTTGGAATTTGTTCAGAATTTCAGGGTTGGTAGATCTTGACATGCTGAACCTTTTTGCAGTTTACACTTCACCTCTATCTGTTATACTTTTTGAAATAAAAAATAAAGTATATTAAAATTTAGAAAATTTTACGGAAAAAGGGCAATAACTCCAACACTAGTTTTCGGATTTTCTTTAAAATTACAGGCTGGGTAGATCTTGACATGCTGATTATTTTCACTCCCTATCAGAATTTTGATATCTGTAACAGTTTTCGAGTTATTTGCAAAAAAATGCAATTTACCCCTTTGTTCTATTTTTAGTAACAGCAGCCATGTTGCTTGGTTTTCGGACTAATCGAACACAATTTTGAAACTGTTTACCCTGGTGATGATTCATGTCAAGTTTGGTAACAATTGGCCCAGTGGCTTAAGGAGAAGATTGTTTAAATTGATGACAAAAAGTATCAAATTTCTTAAATTTGACCAATAAAGGGCAAAAACTCCTATATGGGTAGTCAGATTTTCTTCAAAATTTTAAGGTTGGTAGATCTTGATATGCTGAACATTTTCGCAATTTAGAGTTGACCTCTATCTGTTAGTTTTTGTGATAAAAAATAAATATCAAAATTTTGAAATTTTCATTGAAAAAGGGCAATAACTCTAAGACGGGTTTTCAGATTTTCTTCAAAATTGCAGGGCAGGTAGAGCTTGTCATGCTGATCACTTTTACCCTTGTCAGATTTTTGATATCTGCAATGGTTTTTGAGTTATTTGCCAAAAACAGCAATTTACCCCTATGTGCTATTTTTAGTAACGGCAGCCATGTTGTTTGGTCCTCGGACTAATCGAACACAATTTTGAATCTACATACCCTGATGATTCAGATCAAGTTTGATTAAAACTGGCCCAGCAGTTTCAGAGGAGAAGATTTTTGAAAAAGTTTATGACGGACGGACGCCAAGTGATGGCAATAGCTCACATGGCCTCTTAGGCCAGGCGAGCTAAAAAACGAATGTCTCCCCCAATACATACAACTGTATCTCCCTGGAGATGACATGTATTGTTGTATGTTGCCATTGCATTTGAGTATTACTAAAATTGGTTGAAATCGAAAGAGATGTGGGAGAATTAGTGTCCACAAACTTGATTTATCAAAATTTTATGATAACTAGAGGCTCAGACACTGAGCCTGAATCGCTCACCTGACAAAATGCTGAAGCAGGGTTTTCCATGTTCTGCATGGTGGCCTTGTTTTTTATGTGAATTTCCCATAGAGCGAAAATAAACTATGTTCTGTGCTGGCAGCCATGTTTTTAATTGGATCCGAACGAAATGAGCAATCTTTGTTAAGGACCTTCAGTTCATCACTCCTGTAAAGTTTGGTTGAATTTGCTTCAGCGGTTTCAGAGCAGAAGAAGAAATTGTGAATTTTCCCATAGGGTCCAATGTTAAATCTAAATTCCGCGCTGGCCGCCATGTTTTTAATCAGATTGGAACGATATGAGCAATCTTCGTAAAGGACCTTCCATACATCATTCCTGTAAAGTTTGGTTGAATTTGCTTTGGTGGTTTCAGAGGAGAAGATGAAAATGTGAATTTCCCATAGGGCCAATGTTAAACTATTTTCTGTGCTGGCGGCCATGTTTTTTATCGGATCGGAACGAAATAAGCAATCTTTGTTAAGGACCTTTAGTACATCATTCCTGTAAAGTTTGGTTGCATTTGCTTCAGTGGTTTCAGAACAGAAGAAGAAAATGTGAATTTTCCCATAGGGTTCAATGTTAAACCTAAGTTCCGCGCTGGCGGCCATGTTTTTTATCGGATCGGAATGAAATGAGCAATCTTTGTAAAGGACCTTTAGTACATCATTCCTGTAAAGTTTGGTTGAATTTGCTTCAGTGGTTTCAGAGGAGAAGATGATTATGTAAAAGTTAACAGACGACGGACAGACGGACGACGGACGACGGACGCCAAGTGATGGCAAAAGCTCACACTGACCCTTCGGGTCAGGTGAGCTAAAAAGGAGCAGAACTCAAAGAAAACTTGGCCGATAATTTTTTTTGCAGTCGTATAGAAATTATACAGACAAACGTGAAAACACAATTTTGCCCTTTTTTACCCTTTCAAAAACGGGAGGGGTAACAAAATCCAAAACCAATCTCAGCCTTCCTTTTGTGCCAAGAAACTGCGTTAAAACCTTATCAGGATTGATCACCTGTAAGTTAAGTTATAGACCAAAACAAATGTGTCTATAGACAATGACGGCAAAATAAGACCTTAAATTTTTTTGCGGTCTCATAAAACAAACCTTGAAAACATATCAAGGAAAGGCAACATCAAAATTAGAAGATTCTCATCCGGGATTCCAGGGTCATAAAAAAATAATGGGGCGGCAGTGAGGCTTCTATATTTTTTTTATTCCGCTTTACTTTAAAATCAAGTAAGATTCTGACAAAATTAGGGGCTCAGAGACTGAGCCATCGCTCACCTGACAAAATACTTCTCTGCCATGCATGACCAAAAATGATGTCTTTTACCAATGGAGGTCTAATGTTTAGCTATGTTTTCTATTAGCACCTGTGTTTTTTTGTCCATTCGAAATGAGTAAACTTTGCAAAGGACCTTCTACTCATCATTCCAATACAATTTGCTTCACAACAGTTTCAGAGAATAAGAACAAAATGAGCAATCTTTGTAAAGGACCTTTAGTACATCAGTCCTATAAATTTGCTGCAGCGGTTTCAGGGGAGAAGATGAAAATGTGATTTTTCCATAATGTCCAATTTTAAACCATGTTCCTTGCTGGTAGCCATGTTTTTCATCTGATCAGAATGGAATGAGCAATCTTTGTAAAGGACCTTTAGTACATCATTCCTGTAAAGTTTGGTTGAATTTGCTTAGGTCGTTTCAGAAGAGATGAAAATGCGATTTTCCCTTAGGGTTCAATGTTAAACCCAAGTTCCGCGCTTGCGGCCATGTTTTTTATCAGATCGGAACAAAATGAGCATTTTTAGTGATGGACCTGAAGTACATCATACCTGTAAAGTTTTAATGAATTTGCTTCAGCGGTTTCAGAGGAAAAGATGAAAATGTGATTTTTCCCATAGGGTCCAATGTTAAACCTAAGTTCCGTGCTAGTGGCCATGTTTTTTATCGGATCAGAACAAAATGACCATTCTTAGTGAAGGACCTCTAGTACATCATTCCTGTAAAGTTCTGTTGAATTTGCTTCAGCGGTTTCAGAGGAAAAGATGAAAATGTGATTTTTTCCCATAGTCCTGCACTGGGGACCATGTTTTTTGTCGGATCGGAACAAAATGAGCAATCTTTGTAAAGGACCTTTAGTACATAATCCCTGTAAAGTTTGGTTGAATTTGCTTCAGTGGTTTCAGGAGAAGATAAAAATGTGAAAAGTTAACAGACGACGGACACCAAGTGATGGCAATTGCTCACACTGACCCTTTGGGTCAGGTGAGCTAAAAATGAGGTATTTACAGTCATTTAACCGGAATGGTAATATTTGTGTAAAATGATACAATTCTGGTTCTGGAGACAAAATTTTTCCAGGAATGTGAAAGAAAGTTAAAATAATTAGGGAAGGGCAGATTTTTGCTTTGGTAGGCCCGGATGAAAATCTACTAGTTAACTTGATATGGCCTAATCAACAATTCAACAACTTTTCTGAATTACTCAAATGATGTCTAAATGTGTTCCACCTTTCTAGAAAATAATATTGTCAATTTGCATTAAGGTTAAGTTATTTTTGATTCCTAGATAATTATTTTAGCTTAAAATAAGTTTTGCAGAAACAGATGACCTACCATACTAGGAACTTTTTGTTGAGGGCCTCATGGTGACTTCAAGATGAACAACAATAAAAGCATTGTTCCATTTATGGGTTTTACCATGTATTTGATGAGACTGTCTCATGTGCATTTACTCCATATCTTTCCAATGTTTATTCAAGTTTTTCTTCATCAATGAAAAAAATGGAAGAATGTATCCTTCCCACAACCTTGAAATCAAAACCCCCAAAATCATAAAGGGGAATAACTATGTACAATTTATATCTAAATAAATATAGACCAGGATTTTACCTACCCTTTTTCTGTACTCTTTTCACCTACCTGTTTTCTGATCCTTTTTTGTGGACTACTCTTGCTTACCCATTTTCTGTACTATTTTGATCTACCCCCTTTCAAGAGTACTTTTACTTGCTTTTTTTTTTGGACTACTTTCACCTACCCATTTTCTGGACTACTTTTACCTAGCCTTTTTCTGGGCCTCTCTTTGTACTACTCTTACCTATTCCTTTTCTAGACACTTTCCAAACTCCTTGATTTGGTTTACCTGCCTTTTTATGAACCAGTTTTACCTACACCTTTTCTGAACTATTTTTTTCTATACTTTTCTTTCCTGGACTACTTTTTTCTATATCTTTTTCCTGGACTACTTTTTAAATACCTTTTTTCTGAATTACTAAAACCTACCCTTTTCGGGACTACTTTTTACCTACCACTTTTCCGAA
>MJUU01004644.1:71856-95526 GCA_002080025.1 Modiolus philippinarum | reverse complement strand
ATTTGATTTAATATTAATTTATTAACTAAATATTATTTTTAAGAAATAGGTATAATTTTTACAGAAGATATTGAATCATTAAAACTAAAATTTTTGACTGTTCACATATGTTTGCATAAATTTAATTTTGCAACTGAGTTTTTTGTGTGTTTTTTTTTAATTTTCAATGATGTTTTTGATATTTTTTTCGCTTGGAATTAAAGGGCTTTGCACTAATATTGAAGAGATCTCATTTCATCATGGTTTAAACTGCATGCATTCTCGAAAGCACACTATTTCCTTGGATATTAATGCAACAAATCTGATGTTGAATAGACTTGATTTTCAAACCGGAATATTCCTGTATTGGCCTTTTCATTGTAACGTCATAATAAATTAACATACACTTTCCCGCGAATTAGCTACATTTCCCCGTAAATATTGACTATTTTGTAAACTATATGAATCAAACATATAGATTGTTTCAGCTCAACAGAAAGTTGAAGTTTATATCTCCGAAATATAAAAAAAAAAATAAAAATCTGTCTGATATAAAATTTATCTCATATGAAAGCTATACAAAAAGCATGTTCTCGCAGTTTCCTACATATTCTTTGTAAAAACTGCTGAAAAACACCGAGTTTTGTCTGATTTTCAAAGCCTGATAACAGCAAAAGATGATCGGTGACATCATTTTTATTTCATTTTTTTGAACAAATGAGGTAAAACCTATACAAAATATCGTAAAATAAAAACAAAATCTGATATTTTAATTAGGCGATCTACCTTAAGGAGATAGTGATTGATTACTCGAATTACATACCCGAAGATTTACACCGACATCTGACTTTACTTTATGAAGGATATGCAGGCTTCTAAACGAATTATTTTTTGGCTCATTAATTCTCTGAAATAGGTAAAGTAACAATGTCCAGTACTAAGTCCAAAACTGGGCAATATTAACGAGATATCTGGCCTAAATGTAGTACTTTCAAGCTCATGAAATCTATAAACATCAATAGAATCGAAATTTAAAGTGCATATCTCGATCAAATGAATCTGATTTCAATTTATGAAAGAGATCAGTTAAAGAAAAATAAAATTAAAATTGTAAAGTGCATATGACCATGTGACCGAAATATCTTGAAGAAGAAACAAATCGCAATCTTAACGAGTTGAAAATTTACAAACTGAGGAAAACAACGAAAGATGACAAATATTATTCTTAGCTAAACAATGAAGGGATATAGAGTAAATGGACATGAGACAAGGTCTCTACAAATACATGGTAAAAAGCAATGGAACAATGCTTTATTGTTGTTCTTCATGTTGAAGTCACCAAGATGCCTTCAACAATGGGCTTTTCCCACACCTCATTATTATTCTCTTTGTTTTATTTTATACAAAAGGTACCATGCAGACAAATAGATCAGCCTAATCCAGACATTATTAGGCTTCTGATGGTATCTCACATATCGAAGTGATATTTCGTGACCCAAGTGAAACTAGGGTTGTGTAGATTATAATATGCAAATTCCCATTTATACAAACTTCTTTGGACTGTCAGTTGACATTAACTTATATATCACCCTACCTTTGATATTCTTGATGCCAAGGCTGTCAAGAAATACGATTATTTATGATAAAAGCCATTGTGGTTTTCAAAATCATTTTGGAAACAAATCATATACTATTCCCAGTGCACCCAAACTATCACAGATATATTCAAGAAATGTCGAACTAGTTTCTAAGATACCCATCTTATTGATTAGTAATGAAAAGACATAAAAAAGATCAATCAGCAGAAGTAAGCAATACTTGTTCATTTGATTTTTGTCCCTTTCTCTGGGTTTTCCCATTGTGAATTCCATTATTTGTCACATGCGCAAGAAAGATGCACGCTGTAATTTTCAGCCATTGAAGATGTTTTCTATTATCCCCACCTTTTTAGATAATATTCCTTTAGTAGTCCCCTTTTAAAGTTTGTGATTTTTCTTCGTTCTTAATCCAACATGACCGGCTTGAAGAACACATAGGACAACTTGAACAAATTTAATCAAAATTTGATCACAATATTTTTAGGTGGTCCCCTTTGTGATTTTAACGTTCCTACTTCATCCAAGATTACCTTCAATGTATGAATATCATCTCAGAAATTGAAACATCTTTTAAACTGACATCATTGATGTATCAATGAAAAAAAAATATGGATGGTCTTCACTTTACAGTGAATAAAATCAATTACCAGGTGAGCGATACAGGCTCGTGTGAGCCTCTTGTTTATTCTTATAAACTATACAACAAAGTTATTGAGAAAGACACAATACACAACACACGAATTAATTACTACATACACCTGTATGAACAGTAAAGGTCACTAAGAGGATTAATTTTCACAAGTATAATTTTAATAAATTTACGAAGTTTTTTTTTCAAAAACACTAGTATTAGTAGAGCTAACTTATTGATCACATTTTAAAGTCTTTGGGTTAGTACAACAATATTCTGGCAAACACCCTTTCCTTCCAATTTTTAAAGCATGACAGTTCATAAAAAGATGAAACTCTTCACCGATTCCCTACTGTCGGAAAGGTGGCATAAGTCGTTCATTTCTCGGAACGCCATGCCATCTTCCCGTCTCAAATTGACAGCCTGTGTCTTTCATGTCGAAATACGCTAAAACACAAAGTACATAACTATAGGAAGAAGTTCACTATAGATTTCAACCTCAACCTAAAGTTTGAAAATTCTTTAATACAATTTTTATATGAAAGATTCAGAAAGGCAAGCCTGTTTAAACTTGTCTTGCAAGACGTGCTCAATCATTTTTACAACCAATTAATCACTCAACCAACAGTCATCAAAAATACATAATTATTAAAATTTGTTTACAAAAGCATATTATGCAATAAACCGGAATTTTTTTTTTAAATAGCACAGTCGGGAGTAGACTGTTTCAAATTCAAAATAAATAATTTTATACAAAATGATATATGGACACGTTCAAGAATATCTGTATTTTTGAACCCCATATTTAACTTCCATATGAAAGTGCAGGTAACAGAGATTTATTAACATTTACAATTGAAAATCAATCGATAATTTATTATTTCTGCTGTAATATTGCAAACAATGCTTTTAATCCCATGTTATTTCAAATATCCCCTCGTCGTTACAAAAGACCCACTTCTAGTGGAAAAAAAACGCTTAGGTAATTGTTACTTTCCAGTTCTTGGTTAGAAAACTGCATTTTTTGTAATCTCCCATTACTGAATGCTAAAACTGTAACTTTGTCGATGTTTTATATTCAATTTCCGTATTTTACATTATTCATAATATTCATGTAACATAAATTTTAAATCATGACTATTTTCAAAAAAATAAAATAGTATCATCTGCGTACAGTAATGACAAAATTTTCAGAAAGACGATAATATTATTCATAATATTCATTTAACATAAATTTTAAATCGTGACTATTTAAAAAAAATAAAATAGTATCATCTGCTTACAGTAATAACAATAATTTTCAGAAAGACGATCAATACGGGACTTTTGAGATAGGAACTCTTGTGTAATTGTAGGAGGAAACGATTGCCTAAAATACCAGTAAGAAAAAAAAAATAACTGGATTCCTCACCTATTGAAATAAACATGATAAATATATAACACCTACAAACAACATAATTATCAAACTGGAGTGTACTTATAATTTTTCCAATGAATATTCTTAACTAAATATCAAGTGACGAAAAACAAATAACCTGATGCACTACAAATATTATGATTCGATCGCAATGTAACAAAGGGGATAACAGGAAACATCTACATTGGCTGAAAATTACAGTCACATGCCAAAATATGCCAGGGAATTACACAGGAAAAACAGAAACAAGACAGAAACAATTTATGGATGTATTATTTTTTTGTGTAGTAATAGAACTTTTTCTGAACACGACTCAAAGTCCCGTATTCATTTTCAAGATCTGAGGTAAAACATTGTAACACAGTTGCATTTGTATGCTCTTAAGTTAATATTTCGCAAATCATTTATCTGCCATATGCAGATAATAAAGTTATAGTAACTTTGGTATTTTGTTATTCATTAATAATTAAAATACTTTTCCGTTGTCTCACTCCTAGTTTTGGGAATTGAATTTAATTCTTGACTTGAAACACGTGTACAGCATAACGAAATTTACTGTTTTTATGCAACTTTGGTATTTTTTTTTGTATTCGAAACGGGGTATCAATGTTTTGATTCAAGTTGCACTGACGAGTTTTAATTAATGGAACTGAAGCCTTGTCTGCACCATTCAAATTTTAAAATGCAGTTTTGTATGTCACTCTAATTGTAATGTTTAAATTCCTTAGTGGAAAGATGATTTCGATAGTATTTTTTCATAGAACTCTAACCCCGTTGGGTCTTTGACTTCTGACGTATATAATTTTTCAAAAGGAAATACGAGATAACAGTAAGCATGTACAAACAGATTGGCATGCCTATCCTTTGGCTTTATAATTTAGTTTGCTGTTATGCAGATGTGAGAGAAAATCGATGTCATCGGTCATGTAGTTAAGGAATTAAAAGCACAATAAGTTTCAAAACCTCTTTGTTGTTACCTCCAAAGCTTCATGCGAGATTTTAGATTTTTAATATTCGTTTTTAGCTCAAAGAAAAATATATACATGTATTAAAGAAAAGAACAGAACATGTCAGATATTTTCTGAATGCAATTTCGGCACAAACGGAGCATATTTTATGTATTTACTATATTATCAAAATTACACATACGAATAGTTTTACAGTCTGTCTGTATCTATCTTTGTTTAAAAAGGGGGCCTTTGCATGCCAGGTAACTGTAAAGGAGTCTACTCCACATTTCAGATGCAACAAATAGAAGTGAAGTTCCATCTACACAATGATTTACATCTGCGTTCTTTTCTAGATGTTTATTAACTACTTCAACAACCCTTTTTAATAGCTATATACAGAGGTGATTCTCCGCTAATTGTATAATGATTAACATCTGACTTTCCGTCCAGAAGTTTTGTTTCTATATCCGTAAACCCTTTATGGCAAGCTATATGCAGAGGTGACCATCCTCTCCGTGTATACCAATAACATTAGACTAACTACATGTTTATCATTAAAACTAGATATGCTGCATCATATAATCAACACTACACATACTACATAATTAACACTACACATACTACATTCTTAACACTTCACATACTGAACCATTAACACTGCACTACAGTACAATTAACGCTACAAATACCGGTACTACGTCATGCACACTACAAATACTAAACCATTTAAACTACACATACGACATCACTCTACATACTGCATCATTAATACCACATATACTACATCATCAACACTAAAGACACTAAATTTCTTATACTGTACATATTTCGTCATTAACACAACACATGCTGCATCATTAACTTAACGCTACACATACAACATAATAGAACTACAAAATATACATCAATACTACATAATAACTAATACAGATCGTACATTATTAACACTATACAAACTAAAATATATGCGAACGGCTCAGTACTATAAGGTGTAATGCAAGACCTTATTTAATGTTGGTCTTGTTTCGCATAAGAATTGTTTGATGGACATTCTAAATTGGTGACACCTTTTTTTCTGGCTTCCAGGACAATATCATATCAATGGTATCTTTTTGTTTAAACAATCCTAGTGGTGATTTTCCAGCATTGTTACACACTGTATAATCTGCTCTCGCATTCATTAATAGTTTTACAGTCTGTCTGTATCTATCTTTGTTTTCACTACTTACAGCTAACCTGTTAAAAAAAGGGCCTATAGATGCTTGGTCACTGTAAAGGAGTCTACTCCACATTTCAGATGCAACAAAAAGAGGTGAAATTCCATCTACACAATGATTAACATCTGCGTTCTTTTCTAGAAGTTTATAAACTATTTCAAAAAACCCCTTTTTACAAGCTATATATAGAGGTGATTCTCCGTTATTTGCACAATGATTAACATCTGACTTTCTGTCCAGAAGTTTTGTTACTATATCCGTATACCCTTTATGACAAGCTATATGCAACGGTGACCATCCTCTCCGTGTATACTGATTAACATTTGCTTTGTTGTCCAACAGTTTTGTTACTAACTCAGTATACTTTATACAGAGGTGATACCCCATATTTTGTATATTTATTAGCATCTGCCTTGTGGTCCAAAAGTTTAGTTACTATTTCAGTATGCCCCCTGACACAAGCTATATACAGAGGTGATTCTCCATTATTTGTAGTTTGATTAATATTTGCCTTCTCGTTTAGAAGTTTAGTTACTACTTCAGTATACCCTCTTTCACAAGCTATATACAGTGGTGATACCCGATTATTTGTACACTGATTAACATCTGCTTCTTTATCCAGAAGTTTGTTTACTACTTCAGTAAACCCCTTAGCACAAGCAATATACAGAGGTGATTCTCCATACTTTGTACAAAGATAAACATTTGCTTTATAGTCCAAAAGTTTGGTTACAACTTCAGTATACCCTCCATGACAAGCTATATACAGGGGTGACTTTCTTTCCAAAGTTGTAGACTGATAAATATCTGCCTTGTACTCCAGAAGTTTTACAGCTAATTCAATATATCCTCTTCAACAAGTAATATACAGTGGTGATACCTCTACATTCGAACACTGATTAACATCTGCCTTGTTGTCCAGAAGTTTAGTTACTACTTCAGTATACCCTCCTTCACAAGCTTTATACAAAGGTGTTTCTCATCTCCAAGTACCTTGACTAACATCTGCCTTGTTGACCAGAAGTTACTACTTCAATAAATCCTCTTTTACAAGCTGTATACAGAGGCGATTCTCCTCTCCATGTACACTGATTAACATCTGCCCTGTTTTCAAGGAGTTTGATTACTACTTCAGTATACCCTCCTTCACAAGCTTTGTACAGAGGTGATACCCCTTTCTTTGTACACTGATTAACATTTACCTTGTTTTCCGGAAGTTTGGTTACTACTTTAGTATACCCTTTAGCATAGGCTATGTACAGGGGAGATTTTTCCTCGTCTGTACACTTATTACCATCTGCTTTGCTGTCCAAAAGTTTAGTTGCAACTTCTGAATATCCTCTTTCCAAAGCTCTATATAAATGTGATTTTCCATACTATGTACATTTATTAACATCGGCATTATTTTCCAAAAGTTTACTGACGATTCCAAGATGACCTTTGAAACAAGATATGTACAGGGGGGATTCTCTATCGCTGTTGCAGTGATTAACATCAGATCGATGATCACAAAACCATTGTACCATATCAATGTCTCCAACTAAAGTACATTGTATCAATGGTGTGGTACTTCTGTGGTGTTGCCACAACTCCTTTTGATTTTCATTGTCTGTAGTTTTATATGACACATCACACATATCGGCTAGCTTATTTTGTAATAATTGTTCCAAATTATTCAAATACTTCAGAAAAATATCTCTGAATTTCTGTATCTTCATATTTACATTATTGAAAACATGTGAAACTTGACCTCTGACCCAATCATCAATCATTCTTTGAAGATACATGTTTTGATATTTATTTGGTAAAATGATTGCAAATTGATAACTATTATCTTGTTGTTCAAACATAAATCTTTCTGCCAGAAATCTGCTATCTCCATTTTTAATCAAGGTTGGTACTATTACCTTGCCAAAGTAACTGACGAGATAATCAAACAATTTGTCATGAATGGTGCAGTAAAATTCATTCTTTTTTACTTCTGTCTTTGATTGTTTTAAAGTGGACCATCGACTACTTTTGATTTCTATATCTTTCCTTATAAAGGTATTGGTGAGAGACTCCAGTTCATCCCTGATAACCAGCCTAGATGTTCACCTCTCTAGTTTACAGGCCTCAAATGTGTTCTTTATTATTGTTCTCGTGTCTTTTTCTATATCCTCTGTCAGCCATTCTTCTTTTATATGATTGTTAAAAATCACACACAGAGTTAAAGCACAATAGGGTCTGTAAGTCTCGTCCGATTTTGGGACATAATTTGTACCCGGAAGTTGCATTTTTAACAGAAAAATATGACGTTTCAAGCAAACAATAAGGACGTCATAATCCGACAACGTCATATTTTGACGGGAAACGTTTTCAAATTTGAATTTTATCGTGATTTCTCGGTGTCACATGACGAGACTTACATGCCCTATATTTACCATATGCCCCTTCTGTCCATAACTTACTGATTTCTGCTTCATAAACTAAAAATGGATTTTTAAAGTATTCAGTGACATCAAAATTAGGATTTTCTTTGTACAATTTACACAGAAGTGGAAAACAATCATACAAATTAACAAATTGACATATCTTGAATGCATCTAATTTTAGATATAACAAAGCTAAAGATAGTCTTTCTGTGGATGACAAACAAATATTTTCTGACAAAAGATTACATTCACAAGATGTAAAGAGAGGTAAAGATTTAAATAATTCATCTTGATAGACCTGTGACCGACATGATACTATTATCTTAGTCTGGTTATCTTGTATAATGTCTGCAATTGTGTCAGACAATGATTTCCATTTGTCTAAATTATTTTGGTTTAATGTGCATGTTCCACAAATGTTGTCTATGATAAACAATGCCTTCTTGTTTTGGTTATAAAATTTTACAATGTCCTTTGGACTTGTGACAGGTAGAATATCATATCCCTCTGCTGCCAGCTGTAAAGCTACATGTTGAACTGTAAATGTCTTGCCCATACCAGAACTTCCTGTAACAGTTACACACACATTCTAGTACACGTGCAGCTGCTCTGGTATTAATAAACAGTTTATCATCTTTCTTCCATCTCTCTAGTTTTCTGTTAATTTGTTCTGTAATGATACAAGTAAGGGAAATAATCTTTCTATGCTGTACAATGTAAATCATCTCAAGTAAGTGAAACCTATGCCTTGCCTATCATTTAAGAAATAAAGCACACAAATACTACATGGTTTACACTACACATAATAAATGTGCTATATTGTCATTTTAGTATGGACTTGAGTTATCTTTGTACATGTTTTATCCCGAGCGTTAGCGAGGCTAAATAATACAAAAAAAAAATAAATCCATACTAAAATGACAACTACGAAAACTGTGAGCAAAGCCCCATTTGATATTCAATCAAATCAAATTCTGCAATGGAAAAGCACATCTAAGTTATGTCACAAAGACTGTGTTAAAGTTTCATGAAAATCTATTCAGTGGTATAGCAGCAGTAGTAGATAACAAATGGGCTCCTACTTGTAATGTTATGGCTAAGTCCATGTTTTGCTATGGGAAACCCAAAACTCACTCAAATCAAAATCTAAAATAGGATGTGCACATCTACATTATGACACAGAGACAGAGTTAAAGTTTCATGAAAATATATTCAGTGGTTCAGGAGGATTAGCGATAAGAGATGGGTACCCACTTGTAAAGTTATGATAAAGTCTATATTTTGCTATAGGAATCCCCAAATTCTAATTAAACCAAATTCTGAAAAGGGAGGTGCACATCTACACTTCGTCACAAAGACTGTTTTTTAATTTCATGAAAATCTATTCAGTGGTTCATTGAGAGTAGCGGATTAGAAATGAGTACTAATTTGTAATGTAATTTTTGAGTCCATGTTTTGCTATGGGAAACCCCAAAAATCAATAAAATCACATTCAGAAATAGGAGGTGCACAACTACATTATGTCAAAAATACTTGTTATACTATATAGTGTTTTTAATGTACAACACATTTTTATTTTTGTATATTTTAGTAAATATGTGTAATTAGTAAATACATGTACTAAAATTTAGTAATGAATTTACTACTGCACCCAGGAAACATATGTATTAATCAAATTTGCCAGTAAATACGTTTATTTCCTAAGAGAGATGACATTTTGTACACGTTTTTACTGACTTTAATTTTGTAGACTAATTTGTTAATACGTATTTACTAAAATTTGGTAATGAATTTACTACTGCACCTAGGAAACATATGTTTTTAATAAAGTTTGCCAGTAAATAGGTTTAGTTTCTAAGAGAGATGACATTTTTTACTGAGTTTAATTTTGTAGACTTATTTGTTAATAGAACATTAATTTTCACTTTCAAAATAAATTTGTTGTTGTTTAAAACAAGAAGTTTTCATTACGAACAATCTTACATGAATAATACATGTAGATAAAGAAATTATCAGATTTCTCAAATGGTTAATGACAAATGGAATCAGATGCTAAGTTTCAGTTGAAAGAAACTATTTTGCTATGTTGTTTTTTTTGCACAAAAAGTTTTTGCAATAGATTTCTATTTAAATCCCATTTACCAAATATTGATACCTGTATAACGTGTAGACAAGAGGTATAAAAATGGCAATCTTTCTGAATCGGCAATACGAGAGCAACAAAAGAAAAAACTGGAAAAAAATAGAACACAGTACCCATTAGAAGTTTTCATTCAAGAATTGCTCAGTAGGTATGCTAGCAGGGAACATGGACATTCAAAGATCTTCTTAGCCATATGAAGCAAGCCAAGTGACAATGATCTGTAGATGATCTCCTGCATATCGATGTGTTCTAATTGTTTACATTTATTTCATTAAGAGACGTAAATGTTTAAATGGCCTTTTTATTGTTACATTTTGGAATAATTTAAACAAGTAGGAAAACAAAGTGTATATAAACATAAACAATAAAACCCCTGCTGGAAATGAGCACTGTGGTTATTAAAAAGTTCATCTATGAGATACTTATATGACTAAATACTATACCTCTAATATTTTGAGGCACTGGGTCTTCTTGAGCTACTTTGATTTTAACGTGGTCGGTCTTCAGCATAACTTAAGACTCCGCAACGGTAACAGTGTCAGTCTTCAGCTTCTCTACTTCTTTTATTTTCTCATAATGGTCAGTCTTTAGGCTTTGATGTTCTGTTTTTAGAGTGACATACGACTGGGCAAGCTTCTGTACTTCCTTTGTTTTGTCATCATGATCAGTTTTAAGGCTTTGATGTTCTGTTTTTAGAGTTACATACGACTGGGCAAGCTTCTGTACTTCCTTTGTTTTGTCATCATGATCAGTTTTAAGGCTTTGATGTTCTGTTTTTAGAGTGACATACGACTGGGCAAGCTTCTGTACTTCCTTTGTTTTCTCATCATGATCAGTCTTAAGGCTTTGATGTTCTGTTTTTAGAGTGACATACGACTGGGCAAGCTTCTCTACTTCTTTTATTTTCTCATCATGGTCAGTTTTAAGGCTTTGATGTTCTGTTTTTAGAGTGACATATGACTGGGCAAGCTTCTGTACTTCCTTTGTTTTGTCATCATGATCAGTTTTAAGGCTTTGATGTTCTGTTTTCAGAGTGACATACGACTGGGCAAGCTTTTCTACTTCCTTTGTTTTGTCATCATGATCAGTTTTAAGGCTTTGATGTTCTTTTTTCAGAGTGACATATGATTTTGCAAGGGCATCTACTTCCTTTTTTTGAACATCGTGTTCGGTCTTAAGACTATCGTGCTCTATTTTGAGTGTGACATATGATTTAGCAAGGGTATCTACTTCTTTTGTTTTTTACATAAGGGTCAGTGTTCTGTTTTGAGAAAGTCATATGATGATTTTAACTCTTTTTGAGAAACTCTTTGAGATTCTGTTTCATTTATTGTTTCCTGCAAGGACTGTTTTAATTCTTTCATTTCTCCCTGTGACTGTTTGATGTCCATCATTATTTCTTTGTTTGACTGATCTAAAGTCTTCAATTTCAGTTCTGCACATTCCTGCACAACTGATGGTCCACCAAATCTACCAACAGCCTGTATAAATAAAAAAAAATATATCTGATTCGTTTCTAGACATTCCTGCACCATGAATGGTCCACTTATCTGTGCTTGTATAAAAATATATGCATCAAATATTTCTTCACTGCATGTTTGCCAGTTTTCAGTGCATTGCATAGTCAACGAAAAATATCTGAAGGAAAATGCCATGATACATAAGTTAAAGACAAGTCAAAATTACTCATCGTAATGTACCTAATAAGTTACGTTTTATAAGGCACGCGTCATGATACATATGTCAATTCCGATACCATGGTACATAATACACAATTTAAAACATCGCACATTACAATACAAATGGCAGAATATACACCATAATTACATGTTATAAATATATCATGATACACATGTCGTAAAAGGCTTGTTATTGGACACATATATAGTTTCATGTACACATTTCATAATATGATATTATATCCTTGACATATTATGCATGCAATTTAATGCATCATAGATGTAAATGTAGACGTCATAATATACATGTCATAGTACGCATGTAATAATATTCATGTCAAGGTATATGTAATAATATACATGCCATGGTACACATGTCATAATGTAGATATCATGGTACACATGTGATAATATTCATATCATGGTACACATGTCAAGATATACATTTCATGGTAGATATGTCATGATATACATTTCAGGATACAAATTTCCATTTTCACATGCAATAAAATTATGACTTCAACACATGCCTTATTTACATGAGTGTCTAGGCTCATTTTTTACGTTTACATGTGAAATGATAAATTTGATTATATACATGTCATAATAACAATGTCTTGGTACATATGTCATATTTTCAATGTCATTGTACACATGTCATAATATACACTCTATCGTACAAATTTTATAAAACACTTTTCCAGGTAAACATTTCATAATATGCACATCATGGAATATATCATAATGTCGCAGTATTCATGTCATGGCAGACATGTCATACGTATGTAGTTTTACACATTTCATAATATACAAGTCTTGGTATAAATACTATGATATCCATGTCACGGTAAATATATCATTATAAACATTATGTCAATGTACAGATGTCAACATATATTTGTTATGATATCATGGTGCACATCTCATTATTATATACGGGACGTGTGGTTGCCAGTACTTCACTTTAGATTCGAAAACCAGATATCCGCAATCAGTTCATGGCCATGGTTGTTTACTTTCTTACACTTAAAAGTTGTTTACCTTGTATACTTAATTACACTTATATCAGCTAAAAAATGTCTTATCTGAGGTAAATAAGTAGCAACTAATCTTGTTACACTTGCAACTGCATCATTTTTTATACATGTCTTTATTTTATTATATACCTTATGTCCATGTGATATTTTCTTACGAACTATCAACGCTATTGTTCCCTGTGATGTATATATCTGTCAGTGATACGTGCATCTCCCTCAGATGTCAAGACTTTGACAATGTGAGAGTTATCTACCTTGTTTTACATTCAGATAATTTCAATAATGTGAAAGTTATCTACCTTGTTTAACTTACATTTGCTACATTTGTCCATGCTTGGGTAAACTCAGAGCTATTTATCTTCGTGTCATCTAAATGAGCCAGGTAATTTCTGTAGTGCTTTATTCTGGCCAGGTCAGCTCCATTATTTATCTCAGTTTGTGGTGGTAGATGGTCAAATCCTACAGATGGTGGAACAACCTGATTCAAATTTCTCATCAGACATATCATCAATGTGATATCAAATTCCTTTGAATCAGGATTACCTGTACAAATTAAAGAGAAGTGTTTTAAATCTTGTACTGAAAATCTTTTTGATTTTTTTTCAAAGAGCGTCAGAGGTGTCCTAGGATACATATTGTACTGTTTTACATAATTACAAAAAAAGCTTAGCACCTTTAACGTGTTGGTACGATAATCATGATAAACAAAGGTAGCTTGCTCACTTATAAATATCGATATCATGAGACTAGAAGTGTCCGAGGCAATCAAATACACCAAGATAGCTTGAGCGTTCAGACTGAAAGTAAGCTATAGCCATGAAATCCCCCATTACATACACAAAGTTTGTTAAGCATAGAAGCAAACCTGAAAATGCAATTGTAGATGCACAACATACTGTTGCGTACTCGGCCGGGGCTACATTATTTTAGCTCACATGGCATTGAAAAACTTATAACGTGTCAGTTCAATATTGTATTACATAGGAGAAAAATGTATATAAAACGTCAGCATAATTAATAGTATGTACGTCACATCACAGACAAAGGATGCAAACATGCTAAAATATGTTCAACATTTCGAGCAATCAGAAATCATATAATAACTAAATACGGGAATATAACACCCCCCCCCCCAAAAAAAAAATGGCTACAAAATTTGTGTTGTTGCTTGAAATTAATATCAAAAGATACAGATAATTCAATTAAGTTTTCTCTGACAAGACTCCGCTGTCACAATCTACTCCCCTTTCCCCTACTCAGAATTCATTTATGAGACACATTGCTATTCTGTTTATTCTGTTAAAATAACATGTGAAAGACAAGTGGTGAAATCAATGGGATGCTTGCAGATACCCTAAACTCTTAAGATTTTGTCCAACATATTCCCAAGCACTCGCACGTTTGAACTGTTCTTCAGATTAAATTTTTGGTACACCTAGCCATCATCTAGCCAACGCAACCAGTCTCACTTGAAATTAAGTTCGTCTATTCTAGCAAGTATTGATTCTGAGTAAGACATGTTCCACTCGACGAATCGTTAATACTTATGATTGAACATTTTAAGAAAAATAATTATCAAAAAGATCATTTTGAAAAATAAGGGATATTAAAGTCAGAAACATTAAAAAAAAACTAATAGTAAACTATAAAATTGCGTGACTTTGTGATTCTGTCGTGTCTACATTTAATAATATCCGATGAATAAAAGCTTAACGTTCAATCGAAAGTATGAGATTTATAGATCTGGTAATGCAATCATTACCAAGTCATAAAAGTACAATGTCAATTACAAATGGATCCTATAATCATTTACATCCTCGTTGAAACCTTGTGATATAATCAAGTTATAAAAGCATCAACAATCCTGGGGATGCAATCATTTATCAACGATACAACATACTATTAAAATATATCACACATCACCAATGTGTATTCTCATGTGTGCTCCATACACATTAATATTCAAATACATCAGCAAACGAATACCGAGGCAAGAATGAGGAAAGGGGAATTCTAAAATCATAAATCCAAAAACACGGCAATTCATATCCAACACGAATTGAGACAGTATGACAAAGCGACAAAAAAATAACTAGAGGCTCACATGAGCCTGTATCGCTCCCCTGGTGACTGGATTTATTCATTGTCATGAAGAGACCACCCATTCATACTATAAATCAGTTCACCAGATGTTACATTTTCAATCTTGGATGAGTTACAAACATAAAAATTACAAACTTTGAAAGGAAACACCCAAAGACATTTGTAACCAAACTTGGTTCCAATTGGCTCAGTAGGTTCAGAGGAGAAGACATGTGAATGCATTTCCCATAGGGTCCCTATATTAAATAACTAAATACCGAGGTTACTGTGAATTTACTTTCTGTCTCATCAGTGCAGATAAAATCTAAAAGTTTGGAAGACCATAAACTCAAAGATATTTAAAAACTGATAGAGAACAAATAACCAATATGATCTAAATGTAAAACCAAAATAAGCTAAGGACAGAGCTATGCGTGAGGGAGATACTCCTTAGTTTTCAACAAAATTTACAAAATTTTAGATATTGTTCCACTCTGGTGGCCATCTTGGATGAGGTACGAAATTCAAAATCACAAACTTTGAAGGGGACAAGCCAAGGACTATTGTGACCAAGTTTGGTTGAATTTGGCTGGGTAGTTTCAGAGGAGAAAATCTTTGGATGCATTTCCCATAGGGTCCCTATGTTAAACTATGTTCTCTGCTGGCAGATACCTTCAATGAGGTATGAACATAAAAATCACAAACTTTCAAGGGGACCACCTAAAGACTATTGTGATCAATTGCATGTTTGGTTTCAATTGGCTCAGTAGTTTCAGAGAAGAAGATCTTTGAATACATTTCCAATAGGTCTTATGTTAAACTATGTCCTGTGCTGACGACCATCTTGGATGAGATACGAACATAAAAATCACAAACTTTAAAGGGGACCAGCCAAGGACAATTGTATCCAAGTTTGGTTTCTATTGGCTTATAGTGGTTTCAGGAGAAAAGACCTTTGAATGTATTTCCCATAGTGTCCCTATATTAAACTATGTTCCCAGCTGGATGCCATCTTGGATGAGGTACAACCACAAAAATCACAAACTTTAAAGGGGACCACCTGAGGACAATTGAGACAAAATTTGGTTCACATTGGCTCAGTGGTTTCAGAGGATGAGATTTTGAATGCATTTCCCATAGGGTCCTATGTTAAACTATGTTCTCTAGTGACGGCCATCTTGGATGAGATGCTAATCTGCTGGACATATGTAGAAATTGTAGTCCTGGAAAAGCTCAACACTTTTGTAATTCACATTTAACCTCCATCTCAAACAGTTTTTGAAATATAAGTAAAAATGTTAAAAAATTGTGAAAATTCCAAAAAAAAGAGGCCATAACTCCTAGTGGGTCGTCAGATTTTCTTCAAACTTGCAGGAAATGTGGATCTTACTATGCTGACCATTTTTGTAATTTAAACTTTACTTCTATCTTCTACCATTTTCAATATATAAGACTAAATGTAACAAAAAAACCCCAAAATTTTACGGAGAAGGGGCAATAACTCCAAGATGGGTTATCTGATATTCTGAAAAATTGCAGGGCGGGTTGATCTCATCATGTTGATCATTTTTACCCCCATGTCAGATTTTTGATATCTGTAACGGTTTTCGTGTAATTTGCAAAAAACGGCAATTCATCCCTATGTTCTATTTTTAGTAACAGCGGCCATGTTTTTTGGTCTACGGACATAAAAATCACAAACTTGAAAGAGAATACCCTGGTGATGATTCAGGCTAAGTTTGGTTAGTATTGGCCCAGCAGTTTCAGATCTTTAAATAAAAGTTAACAGACGGACGGACGGACGACGGACGACGGACGCCGAGTGATAGTAAAAGCTCACATGGCCTTTGGCCAGGTGAGCTAAAAATGAAAGAGAACACCACAAAACTAAAGCATTATTAGTGTTAACCCCTACAAAACATGAGGCATCATCAGGTGCTACCACGCGTGGCACCCGTCACACTACCAGTGAAAAGTCAGGTTTTGTCAAGTCGGTGTTAGTCAGTGTGGTAACAAATTCTGGATCTACTTCTCATTTGTGAAATAGAAACATTGTAGCTGTCTGTCAAATCGTGGTGACGACCGTAAGACTTTTGTACTGATGTACAAGTTTTGAGACAGTATTTTCGCTCTTTTGACAAAAATCTCTGTACAAACTACAAACAGGGCAATAGTGAATTAGTTGTGAAATGTACACGCCGTATGCCGGAGATGTGGGAATATTACTGCTCAAAAAATGGAAGTGCACTATCATCACGCTTGTCGTAAAGTTTTGTTTTCAGACGTCCTTAGTTGTCAATGTAGAGGTATAGGTCCAGGTATGATACCGATAATGGTGTATCAGTGGTCTCTTTAATCTCAAGTTCATTTGGGTATACAAGATGAAAGTTATCATTAAAATGAGGATTGCTTAATGAAAGAATATCATCTATACAATGGAAGCTGATATTAAATGGCTTTGTTAGCTGATTTGTTTTTTTTTTCTGAACTAGCACTTGAATGAACCTGGTTTCATACAAATAAGGGAACAAATCTGCTAAAGGTAGTGCACAATTAGTCCCCATAGGTATCCCTATTGTCTGTCAGAAAACCTGTCCTCCAAATTCTACAAATATGTTATCAATCAAGAAAGGATATGGAGTAAATTAAATTGAGACTGTAATACAAATGTTACCTCAAACTGCAATAAATTTGATAATTTTTAATTTGTATGGCCCTTTCTTTCATCAGCAGCACTAGAACCCAAACAAAGAAAATCCACAATTTCACAGTATACTCACAAATGAGTGATTTTATTATCTAAAAAGCTACTTTGAAATGACTACGTCCAGCCACTGTTATTATTATCATGAAAGTTTTACGGTCGTCATCACCATTTGAAAGATCTACAGTGTATTGGCAGAATAATGCCGAACAGAACAAAAATATTGTCAAGAATTCCACTATCAAATTCTTTAGATGAATAAATCTCTCAAGTTTTGATCTGTAAAAGGTTACCTGTGCTTGTAGATATGTGACAAACGGCAAAAATTATCATCACACCAGGAGAAGGTTAAGAATATCTGTCACTGTAACTGCCAGCGATGTGGACAGACAATGGCAATCAAGGTTAATTTCAAGTAAATGTTTGAGGTCATCTGTTCGTGTCACCAGCAGTCTGACACAGACATGAACAGACACGATAAAATTCTGTCCACGACTGTCTAGGTCACTGACAGGGACAGAAATGAATTGGGTAAATAGTTAATTGTGAGAAGTCTTTGAATCAAACATTTGATTTCGAAAAAATTTCTAACACAGACATTCTCAAGGCATTCAACTTCTTTATTCTTGCTTGACATTTAAGGTGTCCTATTTACACTTGGAAACATGGCTTGGCATGTCCAATCGTCTGATCAGGCCAATGGTTTTCCTTTCTTTTTCTCTGTTGCCGTTTTTGCCATTTCTTTGGACTTCGATTTTTGTGATCTCTTTCGGTATTCTACTGCCGTTGTTTCTTCCTAGACTGTTCATTCATATTGCCTTCTACTTCATCGTCGAAGTATCTCACATCTGCCTTTCAATCATGATGGGGAAGCTTTTTGACCATCTACAATCTGCATTTCTCTTTTTTAGTTTACCATATTCCAAATAGTAGGATGCCCAAGGTATGGCACGCGATAGTAAAAGAAATGCAGTATACCTAGTATTTCGAACGAAAACTAGGTTTTTTCGCGCAAAATACCAGGTATACCGAACGTTAACTTGGGGTTTCCGATCGGTATACAAAGTATTTCGCCGAAAACCCTAGTTTCCGATTGAAATTGAATGGAAACTAGGGTTTTCCGACGAAAACCCATAGTTTCCGATCGGTATCGGAAATTCGAGTTACCGAAAACGCCATTCATAGTTTTATCCAATGAGAAACGAGAAACGGGGATCGCTATTTGATATTTAACGTTCGTCCAATCAGAAACGGAAACCGCTATTCAGAGCTTAATTAAACCAATCAAAATCGTTTATTCTATTTATCGCTTACAATACTCTCTTTTTTATTCATTTTTCGTTATTTTTATTTATTATGTGTGTTTTGATATTATAAGTTCATAATCAATTAGAGTAACGTTGTGTCTGTGACACTTTTGGGTTGCGAATGGATAACAGATTCGCGGGTCATGGGAGGACTCGATCTCGAATGTCTAACCTGTTAAAAGTTGTGAATATCGCCGTTTTAGAGTTAGTTTTAAAAAATATTCAATTTAGCAAATCTCTAGAGCAAAGATTTTTTTTCATATAATTTGATGTTTACTCTGTTTCGAAATTAAAAAATCATGAAATTTGGAATGAAATAGGTATGAAAAATAGATAAATTAACTAGCATTTTAAATAACAAAAACCAGTCTTAAAAAATGCGGATCAAAACAATTCAGTGTTTTAAAACTTTTACTTCATCATATCCTTTCTAGGATTTTAATTTGCAAACTTAAAAAAAATGATGAATTTTAGAATTTAAGAGAAATGAAAAGTAAAATTTACAGTTTAAAGTTTAAACTTACTCTTTAAAAATGACAAAAAACAATAAAGTGTTTTGAAAATTTTACCTCATGATATCCCCTCGAAAGTGTTTGATATGTTGCGAAATGAAAACAAATCATCAGATTTAGCATAAAATAGGTATGAAAATAAGATTTTTAATCAGTGGTTTAAACTCTGTCTTTCAAAATGACAAAAACAATTTAGAGTTTTGAAAATTTAACATCATAATATCCTTTTGTAGGAATTCACAAAGGAAAAACTTCATGGATTTTAGCATTTAAAATGTATGAAAACTTTTAGTCTGTGGTTAAAACTTACTTTTTAAAAATGACAAAAAAGTTAAGTGTTTTGAAATTTTTACTTCATTATATCCTTGCGAAGGAGTTTGATATTTTGCGAAATAAAATCATCAAATTTAGCATTTAAAAAATATGAAAAGTATAATTTTCATTCTACGGTTTAAACTTACTCTTTAAAAATGACAAAAAAGTTAAGTGTTTTGAAATTTTTACTTTTTTATATCCTTGCGAAGGAGTTTGATATGTTGCGAAATAAAAAAAAATCGTCAAATTTATGAAAAGTAAGACTTTCAATCAGCGGTTTAAACTCTATCTTTAAAAATGACAAAAACAATTCAGTGTTTTGAAAATTTTACATCATAATATCCTTTCGTAGGAATTTTTTAATTCAAAACTATTTTAGCATTTAAAAGGTATTAAAAGTAAAATTTTCAGTCTGCGGTTTAAACTTACTCTTTCAAAATGACATAGAAGTTGAGTGTTTTGAAAATTTTACTTCATTATATTCTTGCGAAGGAGTTTGATATGTTGCGAAATAAAAAAAAATAAAAAAAATAGCAAATTTGGCATAGAATAGGTATGAAAAGTCAGATTTTCAATTAGCGGTTTAAACTCAGTCTTTAAAAATGACAAAAACAATTAAGAGTTTTGAAAATTTTACATCAGAATATCCTTTCGAAGAAATTTTATAATTCGCAAAGCATAAACTTCACAAAACGAAAAATTAGCATTAAAAAGGTATGACTAGTAAAATGTTTAGTCTGCGGTTTTAACTTACTCTTTAAAAATTCCTTCCAAAGGATATTATGATGTAAAATTTTTAAAACACCGATTTTTTTTTAATTTTTAAGACTGATTTTTTATTTAAAATGCTAATTAATTAATTTACCTTTCATACCTATTATATTCCAAATTTAATGATTTTTCAATTTCGAAACAGAGTACACATCAAATTATATGAAAAAAAATCTTTGCTCTAGAAATTTCATAAATTGAATATCTTTTAAACTAAGTCTAAAACGGCGATATTCACAACTTTTAACTGGTTAGACAGTCGAGATCGAATTCTCCCTTGACCCGCGAATCTGATATCAATTTGCACCCAAAAAGGATCACAGGCCCAACTCTATTTAATTATTAACTTATAATAACAAAATACATATAATAAATAAAAAATACGAAAATTGAATAAAAAAAGACAAGTTGTAAGCGATAAAAAGAATAAACGATTTTGATTGGTTTAATTAAACTCTGAATACCGGTTTCCGATTCTGATCGGACGAACGTTAAATATCAAATAGCGATTTCCGTTTCTCGTTTCTATGAATAGCTTTTTCGGTTTAAACCCGAATTTCCCATACCGATCGGAAACTATGGGTTTTCGTCGGAAACCCCTAGTTTCCGTTCAATTTCAATTTCAATCGGCGAAATGCTATGTATACCGATCGAAAACCCCTAGTTAACGTTTGGTATACCTGGTATTTCGCCAGAAAAAAAAAAACCTAGTTTTCGTTCGAAATACTCGGTATACCGCATTTTTTTTTTTACTATCGCGTGCCATACCAAGGAGTTTCGAATCAGTAATTTTTGCTTCATATCCATTGTATATTACCTTTATTATCCATTTTATATGACGTTACCGGTCTACTAGTTCCTATTGTTTAACCAATTTAGCAATTGGAGTAATCTATAGGTGTTATTTTGTTTAACAACAGGTACATGTATTGCTCTACTGCAACATATATTGGATAATTTTTTATAAACTTGCTTTTATTAGCTAATCAATACACTCAGGCTCTTTTTGAATTGTCCAACAATACTATTGTTTACCAATCTGTTATTGCCTGAGGATGATTTACTTACATTGCTCGATTCCACCATGTATTTGTAGAGACTTTGTCTAATGTGCATTTACTCAATATATTTTCATTGTTTATTTGATCTTTCATGGACGACTGAGTGGGTTAGGTCATAAACTTATATCAGATTGAGTTGTAGCCATATTAATAGAATGCATGTCAAATATTATGGACCAACAACTAACATAAGCATCAAAGTTTCCCATAGTTTCAAATTGTTGACTTCGCTAAAAATTATTCCTAAGTCTGGCTTCAAACGAAAGGAAGTTGATATAAATATTACAAAGTACATACCAAGTGTAGGATGTAAAACATTCCACTGAGCTTGACTGATGACTCTTTTTCCTTTCAACCAATTGAGTTTGTTGCTTTCTCGTTGTATTGTAGAGGGTAAAACTGCTGGAGCAAAGTTGTACAGCTGTCAAATTTACATCTTACTGCTCTGGGTGCTACTCCAAACAGCAGCAATGACATCCGTACATAATTTTCTTCCTCTTCAGAAATTGTTGTCATTGTGACATAGTTATAAATTTATAAACATACAAGTTTTATGTTTAGCAAGCCAAAATGTCTTTCCAAATAGATACTCACACAGTGTTATTGGATCCACATTTCATGGTCTTATTATGCAAAGTTTTCTTGCAATTCACTCGATGAGTGTCCTGGGGTTGTCTTTATGTTGTGATTGTCTAATATCAGTCTTTTTGTCAAGCAATAGATGACTGTGATAATAAGGACTCTTTTCGAATTAATGTAAAGTTTATGTTTGATGACGAATCAGCATCCACGGGGTAAGTAAAAACATGGATGCAACGTTGTTCGACATCTAACAATGAATTTCGCTCAAACCGTTGCTGAGGGCGTCTTGAACTTACCATGAAGTATAAGCAAAGCTAATTGTTGAAGGAGTCATAATGATTTCAAGATCGAGAAAAACAATAAATGCATTACCATGTATCTATAGACTGTCTGACCTGCATCTACTACATATTCTTTTATTTATTAATTAAGACTGGAATTTGTCTCTTTTTCAGTGTGGAGTTCGTAAAATATTCTCCGCGCGTAGATGTATGCTTTCTATAAATTTCAGTTTTATGATGCATACATTTTCTGGAGAGACTTTCAGATATGGATACCCTATAATGCTTTAAAACTTTGGCATTTTAATTTTTGTGATTTCCGAATATTATTCTGACCACCTGTTTATAAAGCCATCATCTAATAATTTTTTTATGCCATGTTTTGTTACCATTAACTAAATGGGTGCTCTAGCCTGTGGTTGTTTTTATGTTTAAGTCTTTTTGTCGGGCAACGGATACCTGACATCGATTGTAGATATTGAAATACCCAAGTTACTGTGAATTTAGTTTCTTAGTCAGCTACAAGGGTCAATGAGAACTAAAGCATCATCCATTTTCAAAAATGCCGATGTTGCCAGATACTTGTCCTCCATTCATGACAAAAATGTCGTTGTTCCGGCAGATAAGGCCCCTAATAACACCATTCTCATTTGTAAAAATCATTACTTCGATTGTTTAAAGAAAGAACTAGGCATTGGAAATACCCAGGGCAATCCAACATACACAGCTACTACTTCAAAAGCGCTAGAAATTAAGGATACTACAGATACTTCCACATCAGCCTCGTTCCTTGACCTTCATCTTGAAATTGACAAAAGAGGTACACTACAAACTAGGCTATATGCCAAACGCAATGACTTCACTTTTCCAATAGTCAACTTCCCTTTGCTTTGTAGCAACATTCCAAAAGCACCAGCATACGGAGTTTACATCTCCCAACTCATTCGCTACTCAAGGGCCTGTGGTCGATACAGTGACTACCTTGATAGA
>MJUU01004644.1:57382-71849 GCA_002080025.1 Modiolus philippinarum | reverse complement strand
AAAAAATTAACATATATACACACAAAAAAAGAAAATTAAATATATGAATTACCGAGTAATACACAATAAAAAATTAACATTTATACACACAAAAAAGAAAATTAAATATATGAATTACCGAGTAATACACAATGAAAGTTAGATAACTCTGTCGTGAAAGTTGTACAAAGTTGTATTACCCGGTAATTGTCAATAAACAGCCAGTTTACTGACATAGNCAGATCTTTCTCTTTGCCACTAAAGTTTGTTTTTCCTCTACCGGATTTGACTTTACTACCGGAGTTGACATGTTCAACACGGCGGGTGTCTTATAAGAAGCAGGAGATGCTTACTCTACCGGTGCACCTGATCTCACCCATGGTTTTTATTGAGTCCGTGTTGTTCATTTTTGTATATGTGTGTGTCTTCATTTTCTTTTCTGTGCCGTGCTCATGTTATGTCTTCGTTTCTTTGTTTTTCCGACGTTGCCATTGTCCTTTGATTGTTCTTTTCAGACTGACGGTTCGGTTCTCACTTACTTTTCTGCATATGCGCATTTCCACAACTTATGTCTTTTCAGTGCAGATTAAATCAAAACATTTGGAAATCCATAAATGTAAAAAAGCTTTGCAATATATATATATATATATATATATGTTTATTGACGATTCCACATTTTTGGAATACTGAAAGACATGTATTTAGAGTCGCTCAACATCCACTAATACATTCCACTCAAACCGGTACTTGAGACCTCTTGTACTTACCATGGATTGTGAGCACAATATATTGTTGAAGTCCCTAATATGTCTCCAAGAAGAAGAACAGCAGTAAAAGCGTTATTCCATTGTTTGGTTTTACATTGAAGTATTTGTCTGATCTGCATTAAATCCATATCTGCAGCCTCTGAATCAAAATAGTTTAAAATTACATATAAGAAAAGTAAAATTGAAGGGTGGCAGGTATCACATGTCAGGAAATAAATACAAAATTCATACAAAGGGATGATGTTGGTGATTTGAAAAAGAAGAGTTTTTTTTTGAAAAAATTTGATTTGTATTGTTAGAAGATAAAAAAAAACAGAAATTTGAAGGGAATTTCAATATGTTGCTGATCTATTATATTAAGAAATAAGTGATTTTTCATTGGTTCAACTTTAGAAATGCTTATCCAAGAATGCATGTGAAAAGAATAAATAAGATTGAACAAAATTTTGTCAGGATGCTCCTGAAGATGTGTACAATGAATTAATGAAAATAGGGTATCTGGGAAAAAATCCTTTTATTTAATAAACCAAGAAAAGTCCAAATATCTTATAGAAATGCCAAAGCACTGCCAATAAGCATCTTTAATCGTCCTTTGTGTGGAGAAGGGTTACAATCCTGTTTCATTTCTTGTTTCGGAAATAATATCTATTGCACTTATTTTAAAAAATGAAGACAATCGGTTCACTTGGTCATATTAAGGAATCTGTCAGAAATTAAAAACAAATTAATTTAATTCAAAAGAAAACTTTAAACAAATCTAAAGAGAAGATTATTGTACCTTGTTTTCATACTCTGTTAAATAGCTTTAAAATGCAATTTAAAGTATGTGAAATATTTTATCAGTTCCGATAACCAACATGCTGACAGCTTCTGCAAAAAGCACTAGACACTTGTTTTGAAAACTTATTCCAATAGTAATGTAATTTGAGCATGATGGATTGGATCGAGAATGAAAATGTACAAAAAAGAATAACAGTACATTACATTACTTTACCTGTTACATTACATGTTAGCTCTGTATTCAGGTATTTACAGGTTGCAATCATGTATACTCTTCCAAAACAAAGAACCGGGGAAACATGAAACGTTTCACAATATTTCTTTCCAACTCAAACAACCAAACAATCGTTTTTGTTGTTTTAAGCCGAAGGGAAATAATATTTTTTGCTGTGAGGAAATCACGCAATTCAATTCAAATTTCCGGAGTTCCCCGAGTACAATATATTAACATTAACTAAATACGGAAACTGGAAGATATGGGAATTTTAAATTTCAATTACTGTGGAAGTACTTTTATTCGTGGACATCAATTTTCGTGGTTTTGATAAATATCACTATTTCGTGGGCACTTAAATTCGTGGTATGCATTAAACTACATGCAAAAAAGACATTTCGTTGGGAACGTAATTTCGTGGTTGAGGCCAACCACGAAATCCACGAAAATTGGAACCCCACGAACAATAATACTTTCACAGTATAAACGGACTAATGTATAAAATTATCTGGAGAGGATATTTTACAAAGAAGAATTTTGTTTCTATATTGAACCATTTTCAAAAATATCATTAGATGTTGTCGAAAATCGTGTGAGGTCGTAAAATGTACTCGTTCTCCCTAGGAATAAAATTATATGCCATACGCTTAGGTTTTTCTTACATATTGGCAGTCAAACATAGCTGTACTAAGCCTTTGTGGCCATCTTACAGTGTTTGAGAAGATAGTACTATTCGAAAGTCATCGAGAACTAAAACCAGTTTTTTGTTGCAAGCGCATAAAATTTGCAAACTTGATATACTGTATACTGAATGAAATAAATTCACAGGAAAGTGGCCATAATCTTTGCTTGAGCATAGTCTCAATTTTGATAAAAAAGTTACTCTTTGACAAAAATCATTTTAAGGTTGTATGAATTATAAATACAATTGTCAAAGAAGAAAGGTTAGATTCTGCTTTTTAGAATTTAAGGTTGTAACTGGCAGATCCAGCCTTTGAAGAATGAGGAGTTCCAATAAGGTTCCAGAAAAAAAAAGGTTCAATGCATTGTTGCCATTTTTGTCAGTTTTGTCTGAATGTGCACGAAATTTAATTTTTCCAGAAGAGAGGGTTCCAACTCCTGGATTCGCCAGTGATTGTGTCACATCATTTGCTATATCATAAATAATAAAATACCGAAGTCACTGTAAATTTATTTTCTGCATAAGCACATCTCGACAACGTATGTCTCATCAGTGCAGATCAAACCAAAACATCAGGAAGTCCATTAACCGAAAAACGTAAAAGCTGATGGAGAACAAATAACCAAAAGTATCTTATCTATTAAAAAAAAAACATTTGAAGGCACAGCCACTATGAACAAAATAACAAAATCAAGAAAATACATTCTATAAAATACTATTAGGGCATTCAGTCTTCTATTGAAAAGGGCAATGCAATGCATGAATCGAGGAGGATTAGAAAAATAATAATTTGAAATAGTAAATTCAAATTTTTGTTATGCCAAGACCAGAAACTTACTTGAAGTTATTTGTTACCATTGGGTCGATGCCACTGCTGGTGGACTGTTAGTCCCCGATGGTATTCACCAGCCCAGTAGTCAGTACTTCGGTGCTGACCCGAAAGTCGATTATTTTTGGAACCTTACAATATCTAAATTTTTGTAAATTTTATTTAAAACTAAGGAGTATCTCCCTCACGCAAAGCTCTGTCCTAGGGACCGACCATTTAACCTGAAGGGGGGGGTTATGGTTTTTTTTCTGGACAGAAAATTTTTTTCGCGCGAAACAAATTATTTATTTTTTGCACGCGTATCAACAAAATATTTTTTTTTTTCAAAATTAACATCATTTTTTTTAGCAGAAAACCTCATTCAGAAAATTTGTTTTCATCATTTTGGCAGCCAAAATATTTTTTTCACATAAAATCAGATCCAAAATATTTTTTTAGAAAAAAACCATAGCCCCCCCCCCCTTTCAAGTTTAATGGTCGGTCCCTTAGCTGATTTTGGCTTTACATTTAGATCATATTGGTTATTTGTTCTCTATCAGTTTTTAAACATCTTTGAGTTTATGGTCTTCCAAACGTTTAGATTTTATCTGCACTGATGAGACATAAGTTGTCGAAATGCGCATATGCAGAAAGTAAATTCACAGTAACTTCGGTATTTAGTTATTTGAAGTCAGATGTATACTACGACAACTGTACAGAATGTTTTTGTGTGTGTCTTGTACAGATTTATGCATGATATACCAATTTTTATTTTGTTTTCATATTTACCCTATATGGTTCAATGCCAAAACATTATTATAAAAAGTAAACTAATTATTTCCAGTTTATAATTTGTGGCACACAGATTTAACCGCTCGATTATTTCCTGTTTATAATTTATGTCATTCAAATTTAAAAACTTGATTATTTCCTGTTTATAATTTGTCTGGTTCCGATTTAAATACATTATATGCCGATTTTCATCGTATTTCATATTCACTTTATAATGCCGATTTTCATCGTATTTCATATTAACTTTATAAAGTTTTCTATTTACATTTTGCTTCATGCAAATTAAATATTAATATTCTATTTCAATCAATATCTCATCAGCCAAAGATTTGAGAAGCCAAACAGAATTTATAAATTTTGAAAAGCATGAATCAATGTTAACATGAAACCAAGTCGAGCAAAAGAATCGAGCAAGGACAGATCTTTATATGCAAAAGGGATCGAGAAAATTCAATTTTTTCATAGCCCTGATCTCATTTTTTTAAAATACAAGTATCATGTTCATGTTTCTACTGACGTACTAAAGGACAAAATTTTCCGCATCTATTTTGATTAAATGAGACCATAATAAAACATATATGTGTAAAAAATTCTATTGAAGTTTTAGATAAACTACAATCAATTCAAAGACCAGTCTCATCTATCGACAGTTATGTTTTATCTGCACTTTATACTACACATTCACATAAGTTAGTAGTCTACCTGTATTGGGTTTTATTCGTATGTTTATTATACAATAGGAAACGGGACAGATAAAGGGGAGGTTTGGGTACCCATAAACCGGTTTAACCCTACCACTGGCTTTTGCTAGTGCCGGTACCAAGTCCAGCAGTCCCGAGATCCTATTGTTGTCTACGTTTAGCTTTTGTCTTATTCGTGTTTTTCACGTGTAGTTCCATGGCAGATTGTGGCATGTAATTATAATTTTCAGCCATTGTAGGTGTTTCCTGTTATCCATTTTTCTACATGTATCATTTTTAACTTTATGCAGCTACTTTTGGTCTATTTACGGAAATAATCCAAGTTCAAATAGAAAGTAAAATAATTATTTCCAGTTTATAATTTGTTTTCCTTAGACCTTAATGTTAATTGCACTCAGATTTTAAGAAATGCGATGTGGGAGTGGTTGATGAATGCATCGCCGATTGATAACTTATTTTCATGTATGGTGCTTGTTTGTTGTTTATTCGGATGGGCAATAAGCAAACAAATTTTTGACTTGTTTACTAATTTACATAAAAATGTTTGTGTAAAAATGAAAATGAAATTACTAACTTCTCATGTACTTGAATTAAAATGAACTTGTTCACAGGTAAGAAGTTTTTGTTGATATCTTAATCAATTTTTTGCTATGAAATCTGGATTAACTCCCGATCCATATGTTTTGGTCAATCGAAAGACCCCAGGGCATTAGGTGTTCAGTTAACTTGGTATACTCCCTCTGTTTTCGACTCAAATCTTCTGTTAAAAAAATATAGATGGGTAATGGAAAACTTTTTCATCCTTTGTTGTAAAATAATGGTAATGCATGGCCTGAAGCGGCAAAAATTAGCTTTTCATTGGTGTATGTCATGTTATCCTTTAGCATCTACTGAAGAAGGTCGCGGCAAATTTCGTTGTGGCTACTTCAGTTACAGGACTGTTGTTACCCTAGGAAACCTTTGACACTGCGGGGGTGTCGAAATGTGAGTTGTAATGAGTAACTAGGTAGTATACGAACACCGATATACTTACATTTGTGGCGATGGAATTGAAATTACAAAAACTGGAAAACAGCAAACACCTACAATGGTCAGGAACTACAATCACATGCCACAATTTACAAGCAAACTGCACCAGAAAAACAATAATGAAAACAAGAGACAAACATGAATAACGATAGGAACTCGGGATAGCCGGACTTGGTACCGGCACCAGCAAAAGCCAGTGCTAGGGTTAAACCGGTTGATGGGTACCCAAACCTCCCCTTTCTCTATCCCGTTTCCCTATAGTATCATAAACATGCGAATAAAACCCAATACAGGTAGACTACTAACGCAATGACCACTATCTTGGAACAGAAAAAGCATAAGACAAAAACGTAATTTTGAAAGAAGGGTCAAAGAGTGCTCGCCGCTAAACTGCCGGCTAGTTCAAGGAATCTAGTCTGCTGGTAAAACACTGTCGCACTACGGAAGAAAAATCAAACTCAAAACTCCCCGAAGGGTTTGGTAGAGTCTTCATGTATTTCAGCAGACATCGGCAGTATCAGTGAGAGGCCAGTATATATGTAAAGTCTTCAGGTCACTGGAATCCAAAGCCAATTTAACGGATTTGATCAGAATATCTCGTCGATATCCACTATTACGTAAAGAATGTAAGTTACGTCCCAGTTTTTCTGGATTATTTATCAGTTTTTGACATTTTATAACAACATTTCCATGAAATCGAGGATGAGAAATGTCATTTGTTATTACCTGTTTGCGAGTCACGTCATATCTAGATATCAAATGTTCATATCTTCTGTAAAACTTCTTAAAAGTATTTAATAATTTATGAAATCTGTAACCTTGTTGTAAAAGTTTGGATGTGAGAGTAAGGTTACGCTCATTAAAATCATAAAGGGTGGAACAAATGCAAGCGAATCGTACAAATTGGGATATATACACCCCGTAGGATGGAGCTAGGGGAACGTCGCCGTCAAGAAAGGGGAAATTAGTAATTGTAAAATCAAAATCATCCCTTTTATCATAAACTTTAGTTTTTATTTTACCAGAGTCAATGGTGATACTTAGATCCAGAAAAGGGCAGAAGTCACGATGACAAGAAATAACGAAAAGGAAATTTAATGATTCGAACAAGAAGGCAAGTAATTGAACCTGGCATAAGTTCCGGTGACCATGCATCACCCTAATGGTATACATTTTCTAAAGTCTTTTCCAAAGGTCTCTCTTTCTACATTTACTTATTTCTCTTCAATCTCAAAATTGAGAATATTTCATCATAATCTGTTTTTTTTCTTCTTCTTCTTCTTTTTCTTCTTCTTCTTCTTTCAAGTGCTACGAGTTGTTTCTTTGACATGTTTCCTTTTTTATCCATATCAACATTTTTCTTCAAAAGTTTCTTCCAATTGTAACTTCTTTACATCATCGTCTTATATTTTGTAAAATTTTTCTTTACTTTCATGTTTATTTCAGGCTCTAAAACTGGTGTTCCGACTTCATACTGCGTATTTTAGGAAAAGTATTCCATGATATAAAAATCGAAATTTCGATAAAGGCTTTAATATCAAATAGACCAAAGAACAATAAAGATATTATAACGGCTCAGTTGAAACATTTTGAGCATGCAAAAACCTCCGAATTTTTGTATACTTCTCTTTTATACATTAAATAGTAGTTCAGAAAAAAAGATGAAAAACAAAAGCTGAGGTTCGATTTCCTTGTCTTTCCAATCAACAAGACAAACATTGTCAACACAGCCTTCTACAAGAACTAAAGTTACAAATCCTTCATTATTCAGTTTTATTACCACTAGGTCGAAGCCCCTGCAGGTAGAATGTGCGTCTCTGATATTTTTCACCAGCGAAGTATTCCAGTATTTCGGTGCTGGCAATAAAAAGTCACAATTATCTTATATTACTTATTTTTCCACATAATAACCGAATAAATAAAAACAACAAATAACATCATAATTTTTTTATTATTATTATTATTAAAGTGATATATTTAGTCTCATTTTTGGATGTTATCAGTGAATCAAGATGGAATTAGAGGCTCCCGGGAGCCTGTATCGCTCAACTGGCTTTCAGTTGCCACACTCAAGCTAACATTGTACGTTATACAGTCGATCTTCAGTCTTTTAAACTTTGGTAGCTCGAACACCAGCAATATCTTGAAATATATTTAAAGTCTGATGATGTTTAATTATATTTTTTGTTGGGCTTTTGTGACAAAAAACTTTCTTTCCAAGGACCACTTTCCACACCAGTTTTGAAGTCGAGAAATCATTTTGTAAATGCATGTTCAGCTTTTTGCGACATCAGCTGGTCACGTGACCATATTGGCCACGATTACAGTGTCGCTTATCGTAAAAGGAAAATGCACAGTATTGGACAATAAATCTAAGATATCTTTTTTCCTGAGTTTGTTTTTAAAAATGTTCCAATCGAATACTGTTCTTTATTAAATTATCTTTCAAAAGATATAAATTGTTTTAGAATCGGAAAATGTTTGGTTGCTTCAAAATTGATTTGAAAATTCGTTATGTAAAATGTAAATTGTCACGTTGATTTCTTTAGAAATATAGTAAATTTCGTGTTGGATGGTCTAGGAAATTGCATAAAATTTTGAAAATACATTAACCTTTTAAAAATGTTCCAATCAAATTCGAAATTTAAGGAAATTATCTACTAGAGGAAATAATTTTAACACTTAAGGAGGTGAATCTTTTACTTCAAAATTGATTTGAAAAATGACAATATTTGAAAGATTGAAGATGACCGAATGTAAATTATGATCATTTGTTTACATTAGCCAGTGATCTTTAATATTTCAAAAATGATGTCGTTTTGTCTTAAGTTTTCTAACCAACCTCAAGTAAGGAATATAATGAAATATAGATTAGCTTTCTGCAATAGGCATAGTATTCGTCGTGTGGGTGGCTACATTAGCAAGATTGCTGTGCAATGTAGCTCTGTTTAAATCTTCGACAGGTTGGCAGTAGAAAACCATTTTTAAACATTTAAAAAATCACACAATCTATTCAGTTTAAAAAAAAATATTATTGTAGTTGGTTTAGTTTTTGTTTTGTTTTTGTTGGGGGGAGGGGTTAAATTATAAGGAAACTGTATGAAATAAAGGCTGGTCTAGATTTTATTCATAAAAAATCAAAATAAGTGCACAAAACTTTGTATCCACTTGGTTAGCAGTCCTTTAATTTTCTTGAAGTGCTATATTCAAAGTTTGTTTCTGCCCAATTTTTTTTTGGTTTTGGTGTTTACAAACTTGTGTGCTGTGTAATCAACAACTGCATAACTTTTGATGTAATAGAGATTTTTTTAAAGTCCCCAATGTGATAATTATGAAGTTCCTTTTTTGACAGATTTTTTTTTCATTTATTTTTTTTTAAAGTTTAAAAATATATTATAAAGATAATTTTATAAACCATTATATAAGAACGTATCGTTTGCTCTTTTAATACTACACTGGTACCAGTACAATCACGGTTAACCAGTTTATACTTGATTGACAGAGTTACATTTCCTAATAAAGTCGATAATAGTTTGGTATGGCGGTCAACTAACTCAACACCGGTTTTGAAGTCGCAACATCAATATCTATTTGGAAACCAAATTTCATTGAAATCGGACAGTGTTGAGTTTTCCCGCCTTTTTTGACGGTCATTTTGAAAATGGCGGTCAGCGAACAATTTTCAACATCAGTTTTGAAGTTGCAACATCAATATCTATTTGAAAACCAAATTTAATTGAAATCGGATAATGTTCAATTTTCCCGCCTTTTTGGCAGCCAATTTGAAAATGGTGGTCAACGATCAATTTTCAACACCGATTTTTAAGTCGCAACATCAATATCTATTTCTAAACCAAATTTTATTGAAATCGGACAATGTTGAATTTTCCTGCCTTTTATTGGCGGCCATTTTGGCGGTCAACGAACAATTTTCAACATCAGTTTTTAAGTTGCCACAGCATGGCAAACAATTTATCAATTTACACTAAACCTTCATCTCCTATAGTTTTGGAAATAAAAGACGAAAATATGAATTTTTTTAAAATTCTGTGAAAAAAGGCAAAAACTCCTACAAGGGTTTTTGGATTTTCTTCGAAATTTCAGGGTGGAGAGATCTTGATATGCTGAACATTTTTACACTTGACCTCTATCTGTTACTCTTTTTGAAATAAAAAAATAAAAAATGCTAAAATTTCGAAAATTTTACGGAAAAAGGCCTATAACTCCAAGATGGGTTTTCAGATTTGCTGCAAAATTGCACAGTAGGTAGATCTTATAATGTTGATTATTTTTACTCCATCAGATTTCTTTTATATCTGTAACAATTTTCGAGTTATTGGGCAAAAACTGCAATTTAACCCTATGTTCAATTTTTAGCAATGGGCGGCCATGTTGTTTGACCAGGTGACTAATCGAACATATGTTAGAAAGTGCATATACCTGGTGTTGATTCTGGACAGGTTTGGTGACAATGGTCCCAGCAGGTTCAGAGGAGGAGATTTTTGAAATTGTTGACGGACGGACGGACGGACAACGGACGCAAAGTGATGACAAATGCTCACATGGCCTTTTAGGCTAGGTGAGCTAAAAATGATCGAGACCCAACACTAGATAAGTCCTCTTATTTTTTATGGCGATAGACCAGTCGGTAGGAACTGCTAGCATGCCCACCCTTGAACTACTCATTCTCAGTTCAAAACCGCCGTAATACTAGATTTCAACTGATGAAAAAACAATTGACCGGATGATAAAAACATATTTGTCCCATCGATATGCAACTGTTTTGATTTTTATGTAATAAAAATATTCTTTGTGAATCAAGTTTAATCTCTGCATCTAACAGACAGTAAAGTAAAAAAAGATGAATGTACATAAATACCTGATACCAACAAAATTAGCTGGTCTTGTCGTGGCGGATACTAAATGTATTTTGTTTATGATTCATGACACTTAATCATTTGCCGCTTCCTGTCTATAAAATGTTTAAAGGGGACTCAAAAGCAAGGTCCAACAATCTTTATTGATAAATAGTCCAACAAATTAACAAGAGGCTCTTTAGAGCCTGTATTGCTCACCTGGGCCATGACTGACATAGAAAGATGAATGGTATTTCAAATAAAATCAGAGTTAAAACTAAGTTCACTACTAGAAGCAACCTTGGATTTGAATTTAAAATTTAGCAGAATTATTTTTTTTTCTAAAATTTCAGTTTTCTTGTTTCGTGTCAATGGCAACTTAAAGCACCATCATCCATTATAGCCTATATTAGACCCTCATTCAAAAGAAATTTGGGCAGGGGTTCCCCTTATAATCTATATAATACATATTGCTGAAATTAAATACATTCTGAGCCCCCTTTAAAAAATGAGCAGAGGTTGCACTCATAATCTAGTTTATATAATTGCTGAAACTGTAAATAAAATATGGAGTGGTACTCTTTTTTTTCTAAAATTTCAGTTTTCTTGTCTGGTTTCCATGGCAAACAAGGCGCTTCTCCGTACATTACAACCTATATCAGACCACAATTCAAAACAAAAATTGGGCAGGGGTTCCTCTTATATTCAAAGTAATACATTTTGCTGAAATCAAAGCATTCAGAGACCCCTTTAAAAAAAGAAAAGTGGTAAAGAGTGTCTTCATAAATTACTGTAATTGTAACATGTTTGAAAAGAAAATTAAGTTTATAACCTCCCTTAGTTAATTATCTCCCTTTTTAAAATTTTCACTTTTCATTATATCCATCTTTGAATTATAGACACTCCGTAAAAAGTGTGTTGATGTACATAATTAGAACTATTTGATATGTATAGTACAAGTTCTGTAATAAAAAGAATATTTCTGTATGAACAATACATTTTTTGTAGCTATTTTAGGCTTAAATGTGTTTCATATTTAACCATAGGTGTACCCCACTGGCCGATGCCTTGTACTGTAAGGACATAAGGACCTTTTTTGGACAGGACTATCTGACCACAAAAAAAATTGTGACAAGGTTTGGCTCTATAACTGCACTTGACTAGTAGTTTCTGAGCAGATCATTGAATTTATTTTCCATAAAGTCCAATCTATACTATATTCCCCGCCTGCTGCCATATTGGATGAGGTACTGACCTGTCGGGTACCTTTTTTCGGAAGAGACCATTAGAAGACCATTGTGATTAAGTTTGGTTCTAATTGGACTAGAAGTTTCTGAGAAGAAGATATCTGAATGTGTTTACCAAAAGGTTCTACTGTTAAAACTATGTTCCCCACTGGCGGCCATCTTGGATGAGGTATAGACTTGTCGGATACCTTTTTTGGAAGGGACCATCTAAGGACCACTGTGACTAAGTTTTGTTCTAATTGGACTAATAGTTTCCAAGAAGAAGATATTTGAATGTGTTTTCCTATAGAGTCCAATGTTAAAACGGTATTCCTCGCTGGCGGCCATCTTGGATGAGGTACGGACCTGTCGGCTACTTTTTTGGAAGGGACTTTCAAAGGACCATTGTAAACAAGTTTTGTTCTAATCGGGCTAACAGTTTCTAAGAAGAACATCTGTGAATGTGTTTTCCATAGGGTCCAATGTTAAAATTATGTACCCCGCTGGCGGCCATCTTGGATGAGGTACGGACCTGCCGGATATCTTTTTTGGAAGGGACCATCTAAGGACAATTGTGACTAAGTTTGGTTCTAATTGGGCGAGCAGTTTCTGAGAAGAAGATCTTTGACTGTGTTTTCCCATAGGGTCAAATGTTAAAACTGTGTTCCCCGCTGGTGGCCATCTTTTATGAGGTACGGGCACGTCGGATACTTTTTTGGAAGGGACCATCTAAGGAACATTGCGACTAAGTTTGGTTCTTATTGGACTGGTAGTTTCTAAGAAGAAGATATTTGAATGTGGTTTCCCATAGGGTCGAATGTTAAAACTATGTTCCCCGCTGGCGACCATCTTGGATGAGGTACGCCCCTGCCGGATATCTTTTTGGAAGGGACCATCTAAGGACCATTGTTACTAAGTTTGGTTCTAATTGGACTAGTAGCTTCTAAGAAGAAGATCTTTGAATGTGTTTTCCCAAAGGGGCCAATGTTAAGACTATGTTCCCTGCTGGCGGCCATCTTGGATGAGTACGGACCTACCGGATATCTTTTTGGAAGGGACCATCTAAGGACCATTGTTACTAAGTTTGGTCCCAATTGGACCAATACTTTCTAAGAAGACGATCTTTGAATGTCTTTTCCTATAGGGTCCAATTTTAAAACTATGTTCCCCGCTGGCGGCCATCTTGGATAAGTACGAACCTGCCGGATGCAATTTTCAAAGGGACCACCCAAGGACTATTGTGACGAAGTTTGGTTCCAATTGGCCCAGTGGTTTCAGAGGAGAAGATCTTTAAATGAAAAGTTTACAACGGACGGTGGACGACGGACGATGGACAACGGACGAATGACGGACGACGGACGCCAAGTGATGGCAAAACTCACCCTGGCATAGCCAGGTGAGCTAAAAAGAATTCTTCACAATTTGCTACATAATAGAAATGCAGTTTTGATGTAGTTGTTCAAGTGCTGGTAAACGGGCTAAGGGAAGCCTTATTAAGATTTAAGCATTATCAAAAATGTACATAAACCAAACGTAAGACTCAAATATTAAAGCTCTTTCACAGATTTCACATAGAAAGGAGTTTCCTTGATTATATAAAAAAAATTCCGCGTCAAATGACACTACCATGTCTCTTCCTATTTAAATTATGAAGATCACACACAATCCAGAAAGAATTATTCCAAAAAATGAGATAAAGATACTTGAACTGCAACCTGAAATTAAAGTATTAAAAGTTAAGTAATTATTCATATACTTCACGAACAAATTTTTATTTGTATAACATTTGGTAGATTGCAATTGATTAAGCCATATTTGTAAAATAAAAAAAGCTAGAGTGTGATTTTTTTTTATTGAAAGTACCATTGTATTATTGAAAATAACACCCCGTTGTTTAATAAAGTCTGTAGAAGTCATGAATTTTATTCCTATTAACAGGACAATGAAAAAGAACATGAATTCTGCATTTGTTAAAAAACAACGGCATTAGAATACCTAAGGAACAAGGAAAGCGATGACTACAAAAATCGAAGTCCAAAGACATGGCAGAAACGGTAACAGACAAAAACAAAGACAAAACAAGGACGTGAGACAGCTACAATGCACGGAAATAAAAAGATAACATTAAGAACTAACATTAAAACTATCAATACGCTATCTTTGCAAATACTACTTATATCACAAAATGCAACTTTTCAAAGATTATCTTGACCTTTTTGATCTAGTATTTCTCGACTTATCTTCCAGACTACCAAAAGAGAAAAAAAAACATTGAAAATTTGACAATGAAATGAACCAAAAATGCCCACGTTTCGATGGCAATTTGACCGATGCTAAGAGTGAAGCAGATCATTCTTCGCCTTCTGAAGCACCTTATGATACCTCTATTAATTTGTTGGTGTTCACACTGCTAGTGCTTTAGTTTTTGGGCGTTATTTATACTATAACTAATCCTAGATTCTGATTATCGCAAAATATTCAACGAATGATCGAATAACGCAGTAATTCACGAATGCGCGCAGCGCATGAGTGAATTACAGCGTTTTTCGATCATGAGTTGAATATTTTCGATAATCAGAATCTAGAATTAGTTATTGTTTTTATTATATAGATCAGTTCTTGCATATGTAATG